>CM076572.1:925465924-925734284 GCA_034641835.2 Pinus albicaulis | reverse complement strand
TCGTTATCGCGATATTATCGCGATAATTTCGAAATAATCGCGATTCGAACTGAATTTATCGTGGGTGCCTCCAACAGCGCGGTTATATGCCGATTTTTGGGTTTTTTTTTTTTCATTTTTACTTTGACAGCGTGGGTTATGAGAGCCAAGGAGGGAAGGAGGAGAGCCAAGGAGGGAAGGAGGTGATTTACAAGCCCAAGATTGGACAAAAGTGAAGAATTTCTTGCAAGCCAAGCGAACAAAAATCGAATTTGGACCAAGTGTCTCCGGCAAAACGTTTTTCCAGGTATGGGCATCAAATTTGACCCATTTTTTTGTGTTTTTTTCTTGTTCTTCCATGGGTTTCTATTACCCATGTATTTTTCATCATTTGTGATTGCATTTGGTTGTGTTTTTTTTTTTTTTTTTTATTGAGAGGAGAGGGATTATTTTGGTCAAAAATGCAAAAAATTGTTTGTTAAATTTTGTTTTTTATATTTCTTCTTGTGCTCTTAGGTTCTTCCCATTATTTTTGCTTGTGTTTCAACATGTATTTTTTCCTATTATTTTTGCATTGAGTTGAGGGTTTTTTTTTTTTGTGAAAAAAATCAAAATGTTGCATGTAAAATTGTAATTTTTTAATTTTATTTTTTAACTGGCAATTTTTCTTGTGCCCTAGGTTCAAATTTCAACATTCAAAGTTCAAAGTTTCCAACATGCCAAGGAAATTAGATCCTTTCTGGGAATTTGGTGAACCTGATGGGGGGTTTGACCGATTAAACTTGACTTGCAAATTATGTGGTCAACACATGGCAGGGGGGGTATACAGGTTGAAATACCACCTGGCACAAATTCCTGGGCATGAAGTAGGCCCTTGCAATAACACCAATCCAGAAATAATCAGAAGAGCCATGAACTCATTGGGAGAAATGGAAGCCGCTAAAGTCAGCAAAGCAGCTCTGAAGAGTCAAATATCAGGGTTTGGAGTTGACCGTGAGAGTGGTAGTGGCTCTTCAGCATCAGCCTCTTCTACAGGCAGCCCCGCAGTTGCCTCCTCATTTTTTGTTCCTAGAACCACTCCCGGGGCACAGCCATCTATCTCCTCCCTTATTAAAAAAAGGAGAAGGAAGAAGCTGATAATTTGTTGGGAAAACTGTTTATTTGGAGTGATATTCCTTTCAATGTTGCCAGGAACAATCCATTTTATCAGGCTGCGATTGATGCTATCGTTGTTGTTGGCCCAGGATACAAAGCCCCTACATATCATGACCTTAAAGGGCGCATTCTGCAAAATGAGAAAGCTGACTGCACCAAGAGATTGGAAGACTTAAGGGCATCATGGGAAGTCACAGGATGCACTGTGATGTCAGATGGTTGGACTGATCAAAGGGGTAGGACCCTTCTTAACTTCTTGGTCAGTCGTCCCAAGGGGACAATGTTTATAAAATCTGTTGATGCATCTGCACATGTCAAAGATGCAAGATTATTATGTGATTTATTAGATGTGTTCATTATGGAGGTTGGGCCCCAAAATGTTGTCCAAATCATAACGGACAACGCTGCAAACTATGTTTCAGCTGGCAAGATGCTTATGGAGAGGTATCCGAGCATATTTTGGACACCTTGTGCTGCACATTGCCTTGATTTGATGTTGGAGGACATCGGAAAGCTTGATTTGTCAAAGATATTGTAGAATCATCAAAGAGAATCACAAAATTTATATATAACCATGGATCTGTGCTTCATTTGATGAGGACATTCACCAACAATAAGGAGTTGGTGCGGTCTGCTATTACACGATTTGCCACTACTTTCATCTCTCTTCAATCCCTCTTGAATTCTAAGTGGGATTTGAAGAGAATGTTTCTTTCAGATGAGTGGCGTGCTTTGACTATCAACCGCAAATCAGAGGGACAGGCCATCTGCAGGTTGGTGTCATATCAGGAAGATTTCTGGGTTGGAGTGGAAGAGGTGTGCAGCATTAGTGAACCTTTGGTAAAGGTTCTTAGATTGGTGGATGGAGAGAAGCCCACAATGGGCTACTTGTATGAGGCCATGGATAGGGCCAAAGAAGTTGTTCGCAGCTATTATGATGATAAGGGTGATGATGGGTTTCAGAGACAACTTCTTTTATGGGAAGTGATTGATGATCGATGGAACAACACACTCCATCGTCCCATTCATGCTGCAGGGCTCTTCCTGAACACCGCATTTGCTTATTCATGTGGTTTTCTATTTGATGCTGAGGTCATGGATGGCTTTTTCACTTGTGTTCAGAAGATGGTGCCAAGTCCATCAGAACGTGCAGAGATATCCAAAGAGATGGAGGTATACAGAATGGCAGGTGGCACCTTGAGCTTCGACATGGCTGCCCAGGATAGGACTGCTAAAATGCCAGGTAAGATTTTCATTATTTTAAAAATTTTCTTATGTTTGTAACTTTATAAATTATAAGTTTATCTTATTTGTTGTAACTTGTAACTTGTAGATGCATGGTGGAGGAGCTATGGTGGCAGAATACCAAAACTCCAAAAACTTGCCATTAGAATACTCAGCCAAACATGTAGCGCTTCAGGATGCGAGCGCAACTGGAGTGTATTTGAAAAAATACACACCAAAAGGCGCAACAGGTAAAACACTTAACATATTCAAATTTCGAACTGATTTTTTGAATTCATTAAATATTTTTTTTTAAATATTTAATTTATTAATTTATGACCCTTGTACGGGTTGGAGGGTCAGCGGCTCAATGACATGGTTTACGTCTACTACAATCTTAGATTGTGGGTGAGACAACTTGAGAGGACCCCTGATGTGGAGGCCATCTCTTTAGATGCGATTGACACCACTGCTGAATGGAGGGTTGAGGCTGAGAGGCCTGTCATGGAGTCAGCCCCTGATTGGATAGAGGAGGAGGTAGTGGAGGGGGAGGACGAGGAGGAGGACGACGAGGAGCAGCAGGAGGAGGAGGAGCAGGAGGAGGAGGTGACACCACCTACCACTACTACCGGTAGAGGACGTGGTCGGCCTCCTTTAGCTCCTAGTGGTTCAGGTTCTCGTTCCGGTTCTGGTGCTTCATTTTTTTCTTCTAGAGCACGACAGAGCCCATTGCCAGTCCCGCCAGCGTCTTCATCTAGAGAGAAAGGCAAAGCTGTTGTATTTTCTCGCAAGAGAGGCAGAGGAAATCAATAGTATAGGACCATAGGTTATATGGTGCATTGACATTCCTTTGTATATGACTGTTGACATTATGACTCATGATATGAGATACATTATTATATTTTTTGTTGATATTTTGAGGCTGAGTTGACTCTTGAGACTCAGGACTTAGTATTCAGGACAAGATTCAGTTTTATGTGTGATGTAGCACTAGACATGATATTACACATCTTATATATTAGTTTTTTTTTCATATTTATGTGTCAATGCATTTATTTTATGCTGTAGATGCTTTAAATATTAAAAAAATTGAAAAAAAATGAATATTTTTGTATGTGCCGATTTTTTCCCGATAATTACGATTTTTTTAGTTTTCCCCTCGGCGATAATATCCTCTGATTTTCCCTACCTTTGATAATATCTGAATGCTTGATTTTCATCTTTGATTTTATTAGAGGTCTCACGCATATGTTAAACGGTGGTATATTGACCTTTATGGTAAAGAGTATAATAGAATGCGTATTATATGGTCCGATTGGTGCAAACGTTACATATATGTTTTATATACCATAGTTCATTAAATGATATCAACGCTTAACCCAAACGCTTAAAACGTTTAACCCAAACAATGCAAACTCATGCATTTCGATATATATATATATATATATAAAATTCATTTTTAACCAAATTGACGTTCGCTTGTTTGTGATGTATTCATCACATTTTGGCATAGTCTGTAGATATCGATTTGGTTTTCTCTTCAATTCTAACCGGAAGGACGAGGTTTGCCATCAAAATTTGGCAAAGGAACCTATGCTGATCAAAGATACCTAATCTTTGTATCCTATAGAGTATTCTGCTTCTGTTTATGCTTTGGTAGCTACCAGGAAAAGGTTCTGAAGTTCATTGTATATACCCTTCTGCTTTTTGCATTTCTGATTCTAAATATTTTTCTGTAAGTATAAGAAATTTGTCAATTTATAAAAATAAAAATTAAAAAATGGAAAGAAAAGTAGTACAGATACATTTTAACCTCGGATTTATTAAGTGCCAAGAGGGATTGAAAATTCCCAGGAGCCAACCTTCTAAAAGCTATCTAAGCACATTGAAATTGTCACCTCAAAATTTTGATATCTACTAGTAGGTTAAAATTCTCATGTGTACCATTGTGGCAATGCGATGTTTCACCGATGAGGTTAACAGAGTGTTAAAGCTAAAGCCATTTACCTAAGATCCATAGACTTTGAGCTCTTGGAGTTTTTCAATTCCTCTCAATACATAATCAGATATAGTGTTAAAATGGATTTCTGCTAGTTGATTAAAAATAACTCACCTGTGCCAATTAGGCAGGGCAGTGATTCACTGAAGATGTAGACGACTTAAGTGATTCATTGAGGACGTTGACAAAGTCTTCGGCTGTATACATGGATTCCATTCTTGCTGTGGTCTCTCTCCCATATGCCTGGCATGAGTTTTCAAGTAAATGAGGCTGGGCATAATTCCAGGTGATTCTGACAAAAATAGTGTATAGTTTGTTTCTTGTAAATATATATATATATATATATCATTTGGAGTTAATATATATAGCGTAGGGTCTAAATTTATAAATACATATAACACTAAATCCTGTCATCGGCAGATTTAGTAACTTAAGGAAATTATAATGAGTCTGGATTTAATAAAATAGTAATTATTTATAATATATGTATATGATCAAGCTAGTTGTAAATTGAGTAATGCATAAACACTTACCAATATACTTACCTTATGGCTTCACAAGTTACTCAAAGTATGGTTTGATCAGAAGTTGGAGCCTGTAGTCATTTAACATGATAATCAAAGTTTAGCAAACCTTCCAAAAATCCAGGGTTTCATGACAGGTCCCTGCATATATAGATCAGATATCACTTCATACGAGACAGAGTTCAGAAGAAAGCAATGGAGCCCCAACATATTCCCTCAAATCATCAAGTAGCTAATATTTTGACAAAGCCCTTGGCAAAAGGAAAATTTGAGCCATTCCAAGACAAATAGGGATTGGTGCAGAATTCCTTCTTCACTAAAAGGGAATGTTAAGAGTTATAGCTCAAATAGGAAGTTTCGCATATGTTCAATATGAACATGTGAAAAGTAGTTTGAGATATTTCGAAAGTAATCCTATTTGGGAACAAAATATTCTATTTTGTAATTCACTTTAGTGGAAAAGTGAAAGTCTTATAGTTTGTAGTTGAGTCTAAAATTATATCTCATGCATGACTTAGACTAGGAGTAATCTTTAAAATAGATTCTACACTAAAACAATAAATCAGGGCAAGGTAGAAGCTTTCAACACACATTAACAATTGAGCAACTGGCCAGCCAAGAGATAGAGAGAAAGGGAACTCAAGGACTCAGGCAGAGGTGAATTTTGGCAACAAGCGACAATCAGCACAAGCGCCAAGCAATTTCATACAAGGCAGCATATAGAGGCTTCTTTGTAAGTCTTTCGAGGAATGAAAAATCGATTCAAATGGGTAATCACCTATGTTGTGAAATTAAATTTTATACGTGTGTCGTTTAATTTCTAGCTATTGTGTGATTGATGCTATGGGCTGAAATTTGATTTCAACATTAAATTCAGCAATGTACTTGTTTGATTGAGATCATAATGACATTAGTCACCTATGGCTTGAAATTATCACCACCTCGATCCAATATCAGTGACAAAGGCAATTAAAGAAAAACTAAATCAAGAGACGTAGCACTTACAATTTATCTCCTTTAGTGAAGGGCTTCAAAAGAGGGGAACAATACATGTGGACCACCTGAAAATGGATGAAATATGTAGTGCCAAGAAGGCTTGTTGTGTATCTAGGCACAACAATCTCTGTATATTGTCAATTTTATAATGTTTTAGTTATAGGCCTTTATGATACTCCAACCTTTGTAAAAGCAACTTGTGTTAAATAAGAACTTGGAATATGTCATTGAGTGTTTCATATTTGTTAAATTAAATAATAGTCTTCTTACCACATAAATCCTAAAGATAGCCTGGACCATGAGCAAGGGCTTTGCTCCTTTTATAAATAGAGGTCCTCTCCCTCTTTGTATCAAGCTTACCTATCAATGAAATGTTTCATTTCTCTCAATAGAACCACTTGGAGAAACCTTCCTCCATTAATCCTTTGGATTTGCTTATTCGATCCATCCCTAGATGAGCTGGTGCCCCGAGTCTTTTGTCATTTGTTTTTTCATCGCATTCCTATTCCTATTTCAGTTCAATTATGTATTTGCAATAGCAGAGTGTAGATTCGCATCAAGGCACGAGACATTTAGTTTTGTAACAGGTTTAAAAATTTAAAAAAAAAAAAAAAAAGAATTTAAATGATGTGGCTGTTTGAATTTTCTTACGAACCTCACATTGAAAACAACCTACTAATCCCACAACAAATTTTGCACATCTACGTGAATGTAATTTATGATCACATATAAAAGAATCTCACCTCCTTGATTACGATATTCCCATTACTTTGATTAGTAGTATAAGCTTGTAGCATATTTCTAATACAATGGGTTTTCTCATTAGTATTACCTATTCTCTAAGCTTTGATCTGAATGAGTACCACCATCTCATTTAACAATAAGGATAAAAGCTCATGTTAATGGAATTGTGGTGACTCTATCCTCTTAATGACCTTAGTACTACCTATCTCTACCATTGACCGAGTTCTATATCGTAGATTGACTGTACGATTCTATGCATATAGATGAGGTAAGAGAACATTCACTATACTCATATGGGACTAATTAGGCATATATGGATACTCACAACTGGCACTCATTGTCTAAAATACAGGTATTCTAATAACATACGTATCTACTCATTACTAGTGCAATAACTGTGATCTACTTGATTCTGTTAATTACAGCTGTGATTATAACAATGGTTGTAATTAATAAGTATTCATAATAAATGCTGATCAATAAGCTCGTACATGTATCGGCTTTAACACATTACGTTGTTTCCATCACTATGAGTGACACCTATACCATTCACTAGTTGAGTATGAATAAGGATAGAAGTAATGGCAATCATAGGCTTGATAAAGGTTGAATACTATCTGATATATCTTCTACTCGTATATAAGAGAGACCTTCTTGCTTCACCTAGTTCACATGGGATACTTATTATGGAAATAGCCATACTTGGCCAATAGTAACACACGGGCTTGTTATGAAATACTAGTAGTCAACATGTTCGTAAGATCAGTATCATATAAGCTATACTATTCAATGGATTCACATGGTTAACCTTTTATAAGGGTAATAAAAACTCTATTAGTATAGAGGTTCATCTCTCACTATGTTTACATAACAAACAGGATAGTGTTGTACGAATATGGAGTTAAGGGTAAAGGTTCCATATTCTTTATTAACATATCACTATCTTCACTGATTCCCATCGATTTTATTAACTAGGAAGAGTATGACACAATCAATTATTTTGCCTAACTTACAGTTTTGTAATCGTAATCACACCGCCTTCTGGTCATGTATACAGAGTGGACATAGCTTATCCATGAATTTGAAAACTTTATTTTGAATTATCTCGTAAAAATGAATTTTGCTCACTGATACATGGATACCCATAAAGATAGAATGCTACTTCACTTTAGTGACACAGGATATATGCTGTTTGTTTAAATTTACTGGTGCATGGACACCGGTATGCAATATGTCATTTAAATTAAAATTGCAAGAATGTGAAATTATAGATTAGACATTATAGATGAAAATATCTATCAAATTATTTCATTGCATTTCAAATATGATTCAAGGAAAGGGAATAAAAGAGTAACTACATTTTGAATATGAAAAAAAAGAAAAAGAAAAAGGGGGGGGTATATAGAATGAAAATGGTTAAAGCAGTGCGTCATAAATAGAACATGAATGAACTAAACCGAAGCATCATCTGAAATGAGAAATTTTATTAAACATATTGATACCTATGTGAACGAATTTTCTTTTTATAAATTCTAGGATTGATATCATACGTATCGAAGTATTTTGAATGTGTAGAGTTTGTTATATGGGTAACAATTGGTTATGAACAATATAGATGCATATGCTGTAATATGTGTACGAGTGTTTACATTGCAGATTATGTACCAGTGAGTATCATGCAGAAAAATAGATTACCGAAACAATCTACGTGATGACAGATTTCCAAGAACAGCTGAGACTCCCTGAGATCCCATGATAGGGTGTTGACCCTGGTCCTACTGGGAGGAGTGGAGGTGTTGCCCACTGTTTATCCTCCAATACCTGGAGTCATGGGAGGACTGTGCGAGTCACGCTCCCCTAGACGTGTGATGATGACTGCCGGATGCCTACAAGCATGTCAGGTCGACGTAATCGACTCTGACATCATTGAGGTCTATGAATGGATCAGTAAAACTGATGTCATGGTATATTCCTGTAGAGGACGGATAAGATGGGAGTGGAAGAGATTAGGAAGGATAGGATGATTTTAGAATAGTTTGGAGATTCGGTGAAGATGGAAAGTAACAATTAAATTACGGATACATACTTATTTAAACGAAAATTCAATCTTAAAATACATGCATTCTACAATCACCCTAATCTCTAAAAACACAATATTGATATGAGTATATAAAACCATAAACTTCGGGACGAAGTTTTCTGAAGGGAGGAAGTATGTAACGACCCATTCCCAAGTATATACAAAACGATATTAGCATGTGAACGATATAGGCATTTGATAGCTACACTTGCCTATACCGCCCACATCGCACTAGTACACCTACCTACTAATATCAAGATTTCATAGACTGGGAACTTAATATTAAGATTTCAGATTTATATTAAGTTCAACTAAGTATAAAATTTTATGAAACAAGGTAATAAAAGAAATGAAATAATAAAGTTAAAATCTTTAAGTTAATAAATCTTTAAGTTAAAAAATCTTTAAGTTAAAAATGAGTATGCAATATTAAAGATTTATATTAAAAGTGCTTAAATAAAATCCCACCTTTATAAATGTGTATACGTACTCACATTAATGTGGATCACCCACCATAACAACATTTAATGTGAACATAAGGATGGATAAGGCCTCGGGAGGTTAGAGGCGATGGAGGAAGATTGTTTAGATTATATTCCTATCCAAATATAATGAAAAGTATACCACCATAAATACATAAAATATCACCATTAATAATGATAAGACCTCGAGAAGTAAGAGGCGGTGGAGGGAGATTATAAAAGGAGGTGATATGGAGGAGAAGGGGGGGATGTTTTGGAGGAAAAGAAACGAATTCTGCTGAAGTGAGAAGGACATGTCAGCTTGAATGGTTTGGGAAGGAGTCTCTTGTTCTTGGAAATCTGGGCACGGGGGCAGAGGAGACATCCTCTGGGTCTGGGATTGGTCCCGGATTTGGCTGGGAGGATTTGATTGTCCCGGTAATCTGTTCTGTTCACGACATCACCAGGTGCTCAGCTAATCTTCAGCCGCTTCAGGATTTGTAAATTTGTGCTGATTTTCATGTATTCTTCTACGTATAGATTAATTATGCAAGCTGAAATTTCACTTTTTTTACTGTTACAATGTTTTATTAGATCTGTTTTACTTAAACTTAAGTTCAGATAGGTACAAATCTTAGAAATCGAGGGAAACCGAGAGATGTTACAAGAGTTGTCCTCCGAGAATGGTCATCAATAAAGGTGACAAAATACTTTGCGCCACTAAGAGCATTAGTGGACATTGGTCCGCAGATATTTGAGTGTATCAAATCCAGCACACTCTTGGCCCTACTGCTGCTTGTTGGAAATGTTGCCTTGGCATACTTCCCTAGTACGCACCCCCTGCAGACATCGTCTTTCCTTGTGCTAAGTTTTGGAGCTCCCATAACAGTCTCTCTGAGGATCTTCAAGGCTCTCGATGATGTATATGCCCCATTCTTCTGTGCCATAACTCATTCAAATCCCTTTCATCTGTACTGCCTATCAGTGCCATTGAAGACTCAAGTTGTAACTTATACAATTTATGGCTCCTTACTCCAATTTGTGCCTTCCTTTTCCAACTAGGGCGTTTGACATAAACCTTATTTCCAATAAAGTATACATCGTAACCCTTGTTCTGAAGTTGAGATACCGAGAGCAAGTTCATCCTCAATCCCGGTACATGCAATACATTGCTGGCCCGAAGCTTGTCGCTAGCTTCTGTTTGAAATATTATGGTTCCTCATCCAATGGGGGTACACTTGGCCTTGTTTCCCATTGTGATCTGAAAAATCATCTGCTCTTCCTGGTAGCTCGAGAAGCATTCTCGAATTCCCGTCATGTGAGTATATGCTCCACTGTTAATATACGAGACCCCTAGAGATACCGTGCTTGACACACAAGAGAAATCCTCTTCTAGTATGGATGCCAGAACTGAAATGTCATGATCCCTTTGTTTCTCCATGCGTTCTAGAGGACTGCGTGAACCCTTCCGAGCTGATGCTGCATCGATGTCGGATCTTAGTTCCATTGCAGAACCTCCTCTTCTGTCTTTTGCCTTTTGCTCTGATACCATGTGAAATTTTCAATCTGAAATACTACTGTAGTGATTGATTTATTTCACCTACTTATTTATGATAAGTTATTTACAGATGCTTCAGTAAATTCTGAAATAAAAACAGTTGCAGCATTCACTTAATCAAAAGCAGAAGAACAAATAGAACACATATAACACAATAGAAACAATCACATGAACACAATGATTTTTGGACAATTGTCCCCGGAAAAACCCAATGTGGGAAAACCAGTGCAGTAAATGAGCGTTTATATTATTCTTCAGTAGTGGCAAATCGTTTATAGAAAATATGACGAGAAGATGTCTAGTAAACACCTGAGATAATTTTTCCGAATGCTTTGGAAGAATTTCTGACACACTGGAGGCACCCTTCCTCCTTTTGCATCACTCTGCGTGGAGGGCCAGTGTCGCTGCTCAACATTGCTCCCTCTGCGTCCTCCTTCGGCGTTCTTCTCGCTCTGCTAACTTCCCCTTCCTCCTTCGGCGTCTGCAACCCTGCCTCTACAACCTCACCCTCTAAAATCGAATTCTCTTACTTCAGAATCGATTTCCTTCGGGTACTGAGAGTGTGCCTGGCTTGCTATCCAAATGACCCTCAAGCCTTCTCTTAGTCTTCTCGATGATGACTCAACGGCCCAGATTAGATCTCTAATTAATGGCTCAGATTAAAAGATGACTTAATCTTCATTTTCTAGAAGATTCACACTCTGCTTTATTAATACCCTTTAATTATTTAATTTCCCTAAGTTTAGACTTAGGGATCACTTTAAAATAATTAATTATTTTAATAAAGCATGATCCGAGTGGAATTTCCACAAACGATTTTTGGGTTCTCTGGAGTACTGATATCCAAGTCTCTTCCCAAAATGAGACTTGGAATACTTTCCAATGCTACAAAATCAACATTCTTCTCATTTTCATCTTCAGTCCTCACATTTCGCAGCCCTATGGGGATATTGTAAAAATGTCACTAGCATGATGAATAAAGCCATGTAACAGGCCTAGAGTGTTGGAACAGAATTAGCAAGCGAGTACACCTTGGACTATTTTTTTACTTGGTTAATTATTCCTGATTTATAGCAGCAAATAATTTTCTAGGTTTTTCCACTCATTGCATTAACCCAAAGCCGAGGTGACGACGTGAAGGTTAAGCCCCTAACGCATCTTAGTGTGTATATTACCATGCTAGGTCATCTCTAAAATTTCGCGGAATTTGACTACGTCTAAGTAGGATTTTTTAATAATTAAATTTTTTTCGCAAAACGGGATTTTTTAATTAATTTCTATGTAATTATGTAAATAAGTGGTCTTCTGAAATGTCTAGGGCGTGTGACTACTCGGAAATCATCCTCAGAGGCCCAGCATTATCCTAGGACCCACTTTGAGGGTCAAAAAACAACTTATAGTCCCTCGCAAGCTCATTTTTCTAATGTCTATTGCAAAAATGAGGAAAAAATTCAAAAAAAAAAATCAATAATTGGAAAATTTTATAAACTTTTCCAAAGTCAAATAATTCAAATTTTGACATGGAAAACTCTATGAATTTACAAGGTGATGTGGCAGCTATGTGGGGCCCACCACATAAGGTACAAGTCAAAGTCAAAATGCCAACTGCCAAGTCAAAGGAACCAACATTGTTGAAACATAACGTATGACCAAATTACAAGTTGGATTTAATGTAAATGTTATGTAAATAAAATTAGAAATAAAGAACTACGAGGGGAACCACTTTACTCGTTAGCATACGTAGGAGGGATGCCCATCAAATTAGCACATGCAAAAGAAGGGAACTCCACATACACCCAAGTATTTGAAACTCCACACTGGCCAAACTCAATAGTTTTACCGCAGTTGTCTAAGGAAAATCAACGTATAAGAGTATGTGATGGATTTGGTTGAGATCTTTGTGGAGGTATGTCTCCAATTTACTTCACCCATCCATCCACATGCATACAACTAGCTACTTCAGCTCCTAGGCAGATCATACCTGTCAGCTTCCACGTAGTCACACGGCAGTCTACAGAGAGTATGAACAGCAATTTGTTAGAGGTGGCAGAGTGTCATTCTTTGTTGAAGATTCATTGGGAGTGTGTTTCCCCTTCTTGCCCACTCGATTGCACATGGAAGCCTCAAGAGATTTGCACATGGAAAAAGAATATACACTGCCTGTGGTGGCAGCGAACACATAATTTTGAGGGAGTTTGCCTACAACACTCTACAATTAAGTCTACACTTGACCAGCAGTTGAACTAGCACATTGATCCTCAAGTGAAGTGCGTACCAGCTAGCAAACAGTCACCTACAGCAATTGGTTACACTTGGACAATTTTGGGTGCCACTTACAAATTCGAATTTGCCTTGTGATCTCCTCCATCTCTCCACTTGTCACTTGCACTCTCATTGGGATTTCCTGTCAATTTTGTATAAAGAGACCCATTGGGCTTTCAATCTATCATCATGTTATGAGCTATCGGGCTTGAGGAAACTTTGCCATTTTGTACTTGCATATTAATAAAATCAAGACTTTTGGGTTACGAAGCGGATGTTCTCTTGGCGTTATGAGGTGATTCATTTCCGTATTTGTGTTTATTATGCTTGCATTTCCTTATATGTTTTATCTATGTTAATTCATATTTGTCATATAACGTGGATTAGTGCATGCAAGTTATCTTGCATGTGTCATTGTTTTAGAGCATTATCTTAGAAGTAAGTTTGCTAAGGAATTTTAGGTGGAATGTTTAGTTTATCTTGTTTCATTTAATGTTCTAATCCTCTTGCGAGTTAACAATTGATTCCAAGTGTGTAGGGAAGATCCATTTTTACATTGTGTGCAGGCATTCCATCCGAGCATGGGAAACGTCTCAAATAGACTAACTCATTCCTACACTCACAATGATCCAAGACTCGATTTCTCCAACTCCAAGTTTTGCATCCAACGATACACCAAAAGGGAGTGTCATTTTCCTCTAAGCTATTTGATCATCAAATTTAAATTTTAAAATCCAAAATATTTCCTTTGTAGAGCATTTTAAATTCATATTTGTTATCTCAAAAGCGTTTTCTAGACTAGACAAGAATAGGGGTTCACTCTCATTCGTTGGGCTAGTGTCTTTGTATACTAGTTTGTACTTTAAATCTTGTTTATTTCGCTCTAATATTTGATTTCCTTTTGCAACCCATAAGCTTGAGTGTGGACAACACGGAGTTTCAAGAGGAGATGGCGAAAAACTATTGATCCTCCTTGCATGCAAAGCCTTCCACTACCTTAAAGACCGGTTTTTAGGGAGGTCGTGAGCACCTTAAGGACAGCAGCAATATCACCTTGGCCGTGGACCTTTGAGCCTTGTAAAAATTTTTGTTTTGAAGGTGTTTCCCATGCACTGTTGTTGTCATCTTTGAGGAGGAGATCTATCTTTTTCCAAGCTCTATCTTTGTAAAATGATCTCCTTTGGGCAGCCTTCTTAAAGACTCATTTTTCTCATTTGTAATCACTAATAAAGTAACATTTTTTTGCTTGAGGGAGCTTGGGATCTTTTTCCATGGTATCCCCCTTCCTTGGTTGAAGAGGAAGGAACTTCTTAGGTGGATTAACTCATTTTATGATTTTCATCACATGAATGCTAAGGAATTAACAACTAATGAACTTTACATCCATCTCACTAAAGCTTGTGTTTAATTAAGCTTAAATGCATGAGCTCCAAAGGCTTCAAACTTGAGGAAATCTCCTTTCTTATGTGTAAGTAATTTACATGGTTGGCAAGTTTCAATTAATTTAATGGTTTTGCTTCATTGTTTAGTCCATGCATGTTATACATTTTGATGAACTATTGAAGCATTTTTCTCAAGTAAAAAGATTGTATCTTAATGAGAACTTATTTCATTCCACTTGCCTATTAATGTTACAACACACATAAGTCTATTTCCATTTGTCTCTCAAATTTTGGTTCACTATTGCAAGTAAGCATTATCTTATCTATTGTGGAACATTGCATGTACCATTTAATTGGGATAAATCAACATCGCTTTTAAAACTTTACCTCCAAGATAAGTTGGTTGTATAGACCTCTAGAGACACTTTACTCCCCTATTGACTCCTCACTATGAGATCCACATGATTTGGGCGAAGGTGAGATCTGGGAATTGAAGAGTTGATTTGAAATCTTCGTTGTAGAGATAATTAACTAAAATTAACCAAGACCACTTTCCATCACATTTCTTTTTACTTGTCTTTTGATGGTTTTGGATCTTACACAAGTATTGTGATGCTTTCTTTCCATATTCGCAAAGTCTAACTTCATATTTAGCATATAACATTTTTAAATTGTTTCTAACTACGGCAAGATATGTTCCAATGTTGTGATTTGGTTATCTTATAATCACTTTTATTTTGCAAATATCTTGTGCTAACAATTTTTGTTCCCATTTCAAGATCACTGTGTTCTCATATTTTTTTAGCATTACTTTACTTTTGAGCAAGTTATTTGTAAGGCATTGGTTGAAAGGTCTGTTATCGCTTTCCGCCTACACCTAACTACAATTAGTGGGAAAAGCCTTCAACCCCACAGGTGTGGTTGGTGGCAAGGAACTCAGAGAAGGAGCTGTCACATATTCCCAACTCTCTCCGTTTAAACTATCTCCTAGGTTAGCTAAAGGGGGTGGTCCCTAAAGGAAAACTAAGTTAAAGATGTGAAATTTCTAGGAGAATTGATTAGAAGGAATTACTTATCAAAGATGACTCGATTCCAATATGTAAACAAGCATATAAGTATATGAACAATATTCAATGACATGTTCAAAATATAGACTAGTGCTTTAAAGTAGATAACAAATGCTTGCTCAAAAATGAAATTCAAGATATAATGGCAATAATCCCACAAAGGAAGTGTTAGACCAAGATCACAATATGCAATTAAATTTGCAACACCAAATAAGGGTATTTTCCAATGAAACGAAATATATCAATCATCCATAAGCATAATGATCATTAAAATGACAACATGCAATGAAGTTGTATGTAGAAGCAAATTTCCAAGTACCATAGAATTAAACTTGTTGCAAAATTTAAGGAATTAAAATGATTGCATCCAAAGTGCTTCTTGAGATAATATTTGCATGTGAATCTTTAAACCATCAAGATAGCAAAAAATTTGGGAACTTTGCAAGTAAATGTGATGAGATAGTGCTCTTGGTTTATTTTATTAATTAGTTCTAAAGCAAGGTTACAATTGAACTCTAATCCTCAGACCTCACCCTCGCCCAAATATTTGGATCTCACAGTGAGGAGTCCATAGAGGTAGAGGGTCCCTAAAACGTCTATTCAACCAACTTAAGTAGGAGGTAAATTTTAGAGATGCAAGTCTAGTATGAAAAGTGAAGTGCCTAAATGATATGAAAGTGAGTTTGCAAGTGTTATGTAAAATATGGAGATGATTCAATTAAATATGCTTCATAGTTAGAACAATAACTCAAGTTGCCATAAATTGAAAGTGCTATGCTTCTTAACTTGTAGTATATTGTGAAACTTATCCAAATGAGAAATAGATCACAAAACATAAGTAAGTGATGGCAAATGAGATTGAAAATTAAGAAATTAAAGGACTATGCGATTTATGTTACTTCCCAATTAGAGCATGCATATGTGATGTGAAAGAAAATGGAAATGTCAAAATGTTAAAATTGGACAACTAGGTCCAAACTCCGGAGTTGTCATCGGATAGCCCAGTCGCAATATTTTTATTGGATTCCTCTTTCGAAGAGGTGTAAAATTGATCTAAAGATCATCTCGATCGGATGAGCAGAACATGTACTTTGAATTTATTCCACTTATGTGCTGGGTCGGCCTGGAATAAAATATTGACTTAAATGTCTTAAAGGACGTGTCACACACCCCCAAAGATTCCTATATATTGGATAGACTTGGAGTTCATTTGACACACATTGGTGTGGAGGAATTCTCTCTCTCTTGATGGCGTTGGAGCTGCGTATTCTTTGTTTGGGTTGTTCTGGGGTTATGTGTGACACACTTGGCTGAATGACCGATTGGAGACTTTGCTGGTAGAAGCATCCTGCTGATCGTCGTAACGCCACCATTTCTTATCTCTGTCTAGGCTTGTCTTCTATCGATCTATTAGTATGTTCTATCTTCTTCAGTGTTGTGCCCTAATCTGAAATGGCATAGAACATGAGCAGAAATTAACATGGTTTCAGAGCGTAAGGGGAAGACAATGTCCAAATTTGTGTGCCCTAGACGCAGCTACCACGAAAAAAAAAAAAAAAAGAAGAAGAAGAAGGAGAAAGAGCTCTGTTGGGTTTATTATCTGCTGAAATATAGGTCGAACTTGCAAAACATTAGTTCGAGCCCTTGAACAGTAGTCGCTGCATCAAAAGCAGGAATCTGCCCTACGAAAAGGAGCAGCCTTGAAAGCCGTAGCTCGGTTAGAACACTTGGAACAGGCTGCCGCATTCAATGTTAAGAGAGCCGCAGCTATAAGGGGCACCGCAGCCCCTTAGGAAGAAATCTGGGCTATCACTAAAACTCTTCGCACGAATATGCTGTGGGAATTGCTGAAGTGAGACGTTGACCGTATGCTAGGGCAAGGCGCTTCAGACAGTCGCCTGACGAATTTCTTGCCGGGAAAGGCCGTTTGTGGGGTCTAGTATTCTTGGCGGACGCCAATCTGGTAGAATTCGTTCTGAATTTAAGCACCGATCGCGGTTGGCAGCGGGATTTGTTGAGCCTGAAAAGGCATTTCTCGAGGATTGCGGTTGGCCGCTGGTCGCACGTTCGATTCTCCCCCGGCGCAGCACAACATCAACTGTCTTGTATATTTCCGCTGGAAACCGGACCTCCATGCCGCCTCCTGATCACCTTCGGAAGGCAATTCCATGGCAGCTCAGAAAATTATAAAAGCTCAGACGCTACAGAAAATTTAAAGCATTTATGCCATATCTCGGGTTTCTGGGATGTGACAGAGATTCGCAGTACTGTGTTGGGCTTCTGCTCCGCCTTAAAGGCCGAGGATAGTCGAAGGTTCATCTAGGGCCGAAAGACAAAAGAAATGGCAGAAGACAGATTATAGGCAGCATCTACAGATGTAGTAACCGGCATAGTAATGGATGATGAAATAACAACGCAATCAATAAACAAAGGGACAGAAGAAATAATAGTACCCGGGATGGACGAAATTTGTTGAGAAGGCACCGGCATGACCTGTGGGCGGGATCTGGGATGCGTGTTTGTCCACGATGGAAGTTTCGTTGTCCGCAACCCAGCATCGCGTAAAGATTCAGGAACTGTCATCGGCTCTGCTACTATGTCCTGCACGATACTGGTATCCAGCTCAGTCTGCGTGTCAATAGAACAAGAATCAATCCTTGTTCTGGCCGTCCGTCGAATTGTGGATCATGGAAGGTTAGGGCTATTTGATCATTGGACTTCTCGACTTCTTATGATATTGATTTGATATTATTTCGTTCTCTGTTTTTCATCGAATGGAAGATTCCAGGAAAATTACAGTTTTGGGAACTTTGCCGGCATTCTCACGAATGAAGGAGCCACGTATTCTCAAAACAAAATCGTCACTGCTCCAGGAGCATATCAATCTGCAGGAAAGGGGCCGAGGCCCGAGATTACCCAGAACAATGGAGTGAAATGGAGCCGCAGTTGATGTGCACGAATGGTATCGTGATCAAACACTGATTTGTTGATAGCATGTATCAATGGATACGTCACATAGCTGATGACCCACTGTTGTTGGATGCGATGTCATACAAGACACATGATAATTCCTGATCAACCTATATTGAAACAGGGTGCGATTGACTCAAATATATGTTGAGCGATGGATGTGACTTTTTGGAGCTGTCGGTAATTTATGAAATTAACACATACGACTGTGTCAAATGCCACTTTTAGTTGCTGTGTTGGTTTTGTATATTGAGCAGTTCCAATATACGTGTGATGACAAAAGGCTAGGAACGATATATTGGGCAGACGTGCGCATAATATCACAGTGCTTTGTGTGACTTAGAGCAGACGTATGCACCTGTAACAGTTGCAAGTCAAAACACGGCAGATATTGATGCTGTGTGTGGCCTGTGCATCGTGAATTCTGGTAAAGAGTGTTGACAGATCATTGGATTAGAAACAAAGTTATGTATTGGAGCTGCCCACCGATTGACCTATGCAGTAACACAATCGGGTTCGAGTTTGCTCAGTGACAAAGTTTATGATGCTTGGTCATATTCTTGTTAACAGTGTGCTGCATAGATGCTTTACTCAGATGTCATACATTGCCATATGATCTTAAAGTCTTGTATACTCCTGTGCATATTGGGATAGCAAGACTGTGGAAGAGGGGTGATTCAAGGACCACCTCAAAAAGGAAATGTTTTTCCTCACACTGGAGTCGTATATATTGTATGACAGTGATGAATATGATAGCAATGTAAAACAATGGTGGTTTCTTGTAAACCATAAGCTGGAGATATCCTTGTATTGGCAAGTAGAGTAAGCAAGCTATTCATCTTAAAGCCGAAAGGGGATTGTCAGAAAGCTGGAGGACCTTGTGAGCAGCAGCACTCTTTGCAGGTATAGGAGAAAGAGAACCCTGCTTGGTACATCAAGGACAAGAGTCCAAGAGATGTAAGTGAAATTCATATTCAGCAAGCCGTGATGAATGTGATAGTTCTAAATCAGTGATTCTATGTCACTGTCATCATGACAGTGACATAGACAGACACCCATGTTTGAAGCTGAAAATTTTAAAGGGTTGACTGCTGAAGTCCTTGGGGAAATTCTATGTAGTGGTCAAATTGTTGACGAAATGGGCATAGATGTAAGTCATTGAGCCAGGCAAATTTTGACAGCCCTAGGAGCAGTCTGCTGAAATAACCAGAAATGGGCAGATCTGGAAGCAAATCAAGGTGCAATGCCTCAGGTGCAGGATAAACCAAGGTAGATTGGATACCTAGTTTTGTAAGCTGCAGTCTTAGAAGGTTGTTTGAAGAAGCTACTCACAGAATAAGAGGTAGTGGCTGAAAGGACTTCTAAAACAAGTTGAGGCTTGTTGATATGTTCCCCCTGTATGACAGTGACATAGATGGACACCTATGTAGCAGCAAGCATGTGACTGTATCAGTCTTACATTGGAGCGTTATGGTAAACTGAGAAATTTATGCAGCTTTTGGTCACATGGTTGGAATCTTGAATCATGATCAGCAAAGACTGTTGGATGGTTTTGACTGTGGGAGATCAAGTCCCTTTCCTAGTTGGTGTCTGGGATGCCCTCATTTAAAATAAATGTCTTCTCTCGAGAGAGAAGCTGACATTAAGAGGGAGATATATCTGTATATGCTCCTGAGTGGATACTTTTGTTCAACGAAAGAAGATCCTCATGGCTCAGGGACATATGGCTTCAGAGGGGGAAATTCTGAAGGAAAACCAAGAAGCCATATAAATTCCAGGACATCTAGCAGCCATGAGTACTTTTGTACAATCTGAGCTTGGATCCTTTGAGGAAGTCGTAAAGCATCAAGTCTGGAAGGATGCTATGCACGAAGAGTATGAGTCCATTATGAAGAATAATGTCTGGAATGTGTTTCCAAGACCATAGGACAAAGCAGTTGTCACCTCAAAATGGCTCCACAAGATCAAGCATGGATTTGATGGAAGTGCTGAAAAGTTCAAGGCAAGATTCGTTGCCTGTGGCTTCTCTCAAAAGGAAGGCTTAGACTATGATGACATATTTGCACCTGTAGCCTGATATACCACCATTCGATCTATTATAGTCCTTGCTGCTACGCAAGGATGGAGTCTTCATCGGATGATGTGAAGACCGCATTTTTCTGCATGGTGTGATAAAGGAAGAGATATATGTGGAGCAACCTTTGGGGTTGGAAGTCCAGGATCGGGACACCCATGTCTGCAGGTTGAAGAAAGCCCTCTATGGGCTGAAACAAGCACCCTGAGATTGGCACAAGAGGATAGATAGCTACTTGATGAAGCCGGGCTTCACTCGAAGTAATGATGATCCGAACCCTTACTTCAAGGTTGTCAAGGGAAAACCTCTCATTCTGGTGTTGTATGTGGATGACCTCTTCCTGACAGGTGCTGACCCTCTCATTCATCAGTGCAAGAGGGAGCTCGCTGCTGAGTTCGAGATGAAGGATCTAGGACTGATGCCTAGGCTTGGAGGTCTGGCAGAGACCTGGCAAGATTTTCCTTTTTCAAGGAAAATACATTATGAAGCTTCTGGTATGATGGACTGTAAGTCTGTGACGACACTGATGGAACTCAACTTTAAGAAGTTGAGTAGCAGCGTTGCTGGGCGTGTCCTACTAAGTATCGTAAACTCATAGGGACCTTGATGTTCTTAATGAACACCTGTTCGATCATATGTTGTGCAGTGAACACTTTGAGTCAACACATGGTTGATCATAACATTCACTGGGTTGGTGCCAAGAAACCCTTGAGATATCTCTGAGGCACGATAGACCATGGGCTGAGATACACTGCCGGGAGTATGACACTCCATGGATATACTGATACCGATTGGGCTGGCAGTGTGGTGGATTGCAAGAGCACATCTGGATGCTACTTCACATGTAGATCTGCTTCGGGCAGGAATCTAAAGTCGGTAGCCTTGAGCACCACTGAGGCCGAATACATTGTAACATGTATGGCCTGTTGTGAAGTCACTTGGTTGCGAAAGCTCTTTGTGAGCTGTTCGAGCATGTGCTAGATGCCACCGTTATCCTTTGTGATAACCAGAGGGGGATTCATTTGTTACAGAATCCCGGGTTCCACGATTGATCCAAGCATGTTGATGGTTGGTACCACTTTATCCGGGATATGGTACAGCGAGGCGCCGTAAGGCTCGATCATATAGGAACTGATGAGCAGGTCGCGGATATTCTCACAATGCCCTTAGGGAAGGTCATGTTCCTAACCTTCCGTGAGAATCTTGGAATCATGGAACGACCCTATGGTGTGGGTCCCGTTGGACGATGAGCTCTGGGAGCTCTGGGGGGCTTTGGGGATAGCTTCTCGGAGCTATAAGCACTTATGGTGCTTCTGCCCCATCGTTGTGATTATTGAGTTGGTTCGCCTCTCATTTATCTGTGCCCCGTATGCATCCTACCCATTGAGTTTAGGGCTCATGGGAAGTACCTCTCATTTGGCCAATGAGGTGGGAAAGGCTAGAGACTAGTAGCAAAGACTGATGGACGTATCAGAGTTTGCCGTACTCTCTATCTAGGATGGCACGGTCCAACCACTTGATCTGGGATCAAGTTTAGTGAGGTCTGGGACCTCTGCTTGACTTCGGGTCAGATGAACCAACTTCGGGTTGGTTAGAGACTCTTTGTGAGTCCTATAGAGGTTTCGGACCTCTGGGCTGAATCTGTCAGTTGGGTATGATGTCTTTGTGACTGACCCACTTCTGTCCTGAAATAAAGAGGCCAGCAAAGCAAGTTACGGCGGGATGACGCACGATGTTTGGATTGCACTAGTGGACGGAGTTCTCCCTAGTTGAGAGGGAGTGTTAAAATTGGACAACTAGGTCCAAACTCCGGGTTGTGCTGCTCAAATGACGATCGCAATATTTTTATTGGATTCCTCTTTCGGAGAGGTGTAAGATTGATCTAAAGATCATCTCGATCGGATGAGCAGAACATGTACTTTGAATTTATTCCACTTATGTGTTGGGTCGGCCTGGAATAAAATATTGACTTAAATGTCTTAAAGGACGTGTCACACACCCCCAAAGATTCCTATATATTGGAGAGACTTGGAGTTCATTTGACACCCATTGGTGTGGAGGAATTCTCTCTCTCTTGATGGCGTTGGAGCTGCGTATTCTTTGTTTGGGTTGTTCTGGGGTTATGTGTGACACGCTTGGCTGAATGACCTATTGGAGACTTTGCTGGTAGAAGCATCCTGCTGATCGCCGTAACGCCACCATTTCTTATCTCTGTCTTAGCTTGTCTTCTATGGATCTTTTAGTATGTTCTATCTTCTTCAGTGTTGTGCCCTAATCTGAAATGGCATAGAACATGAGTAGAAATTAACACAAAACCACTAAGTCAATCCATCTACAAATTCTCTCCTTTGAAATGGAGAGATAGGGATGCCAATGGGTAAAACCCACGCTCCCACAACAAAAACAGAAATTTTTATTAATTTTACAAGAATGAAATGACCATGAGGCCTTTTCTAAACCAAGGAAAGTCTTAAGAAATAAAAATTGAGACCATAGACTTTTCCTCGGTGAGAATTTCTAAGAACTCAAAATAAATTCAGACTTTACAATAGGAGAAGAGAAGCTAAGCCTCTTCTATGCCCACAACCAAAGAAGAGAGAGTTATCTTCCTCATTTGAAATTCAGCCCAAAGGTCCTGCAACAACTTGTTAGTAATTTCTTGTAGTTGTCCACTCAAGCTGTCACAAGAAAAAATTCGAAAGAAGGCTACAAAACCAATCAAATATTAGATAGATAAAATTACAAAATATTGCACAACAATTTACAAAGAGCTAAGCCAAAGAGTTCGAGTAAACTCTCCTCTTTGCTTAGTCATATTCAAGCTCTTAGATAGCAAATGAAAGCAATGAAGTATAATGTTTTAAAAGATATTCAAATTTAGAAGTATTTGGCTTGTATACAAGCTATGTCCCAAAACCCCTGCAAAACCACTTTGTAAGATAAGACTATGAAGGTTCAAAGAACAAATGAGAGCTCCTTTGAGAATGTATCAAGAGTAGGTTGGTCTCTCCAAAGACTTCCCCCAACACTTGATTCTTTGATCCCAACAAGATGTTCCCTCTACAAAACTTCAATCAAGAATTAGTTCCATATAGATCTAGCAATAAACAATGATAAGAAACTCGAGAGATTTATTTGAAACCAACTAGAGCATTCTATACCTAGAGCATACTCCTAAATCAAATGTCAATGTAAGATAGCTCTACATTAACAAATCTACAAGAGCATATGAAAACAAATTAAATCAAAGCATGAGTAAAAGGAATTATACCAATGATCAACAATTCATCACACTCCAAAAGGAGGAACACCTCATGAATGAAACCCCAAAGTCTTTATTGATATTTCTGAAAGTGTACAAGGCAGCAGCGCTTCCGCAAGCACAATAGCTAGTAAACAATTGTTACAATATGAGAGCCCATGGCTCCATTATATAGAAAGTTGGGAGCAAATCCCAATGAAGAACCATATGCCAAGTGGTGAGAGGGAGGAGATCTCAAGGCAAATTCGAATTTGGTAAGTGGAGCTCCAATGCCAAGTGTAAAAATCGAATTCTGGCAAGTGGAAATCATTTTCTTCTTCCCTTATGTGCCAAATTCGAATTTTATGATGGAATGACATGTGTATATGGTTGGTAACCCATGTGGGGACAATTTCCCACCAAAATCTCCACCAAATATTCTCCCAAATCCTCCCAAATATGCACTAACTTGACAAATTCGAATTTCCAAGTAAGCAACTCTCATTTAATGCCGAAAATTCAATTTTATTTGAGCACATGTCTTTTCCTTGATTTTAGGAGTCCATATCACCTTGGGACTTCACTTTAACTCCTCCATAATTTTCCACCTCATTTTCACCTCATTTAGCATGTGTGGATATTTATTTTTCTCCATTGATTTAATTTCTGACTTAATTAATTGCTAGATTTCCCACTAAACTTAGGAAAAGTGGGTTTTGAGGGTTCAAAACACATTTTTAACCCCTCAAAGTGTGTCATAGTAGAAAGTTGAGCATGAGAGGTGTAATTTTGATTACTCATACCCCATACAACTTCTCTAGACAACACTTATTACAATTCAATTACAATTTTTATTGCAATTTTCGACTTGCGGGAAATCTAAAAAAATAAAAAATCACTACCTAAACCTAACCAAATTCCACGAAATTTTTTGTGTAATCTAGTATGGTAATATACATTGACTCTAGACACTAGGAGTCACCCAAGGCCTCACCATCAAGCCGTACTCCGGCTTTGGGGTAAAATTGAAGGAAAAAACTCAATTAATTATTAACTCCTAGTAGGAAGATGATAATTAACCAAGTAAAAAAAACCTCTCAGAGTAATACTCACTCGTTGGCAAGGTCCCAGGCTACCTAGGCCTGTTACAGACTCAAAACTGACTCAAAACTCATCATTACTAGCATCACTTATTACAATTCCCCGTAGGGCGTGGAATCTAGATACAAGAGAAAATGATAAGAAGTAGAAATAGAGTTTAAAAACTCTGTTGAACTGATGATATCTGATGGTACAAATGTCTTCTGGTTAATCCTTGGGCATGGAATCTTCTCATTATCATCAAGTGCCACTCCAGTGGTCAACAAGGTCTATCTTTATTATTTCAAAGTTGCCCATAAATCTCTAAAAATTAATCCATGTTTCACTCTAACAAAGTCTCCTAGAACCTCATATCCTTTAAACTTAGTTTCTTCACTTTAGAGACCACCCCCCTTAGATGACCTAGGAGAGAGCTAAAACGGAGAGAGTCAGGATCAGTGTGACAACCCCTTCTCTAAGTTCCTTGCCACCAACTAAACCTTATGGGGTTGAAGGTTTTTTCCACTAACTTGTAGGTAGGTGTAGGCGACAAGGAGAGTTAACATTTTTGGTGTCATTCTCAGAGACAATTCTTCTTGTACCTGGGAAATCAACTAACTTTTGGTTTTGGCATATTTGAAATTTTAGATTTAGATTCTTGCTCAAGTATCAACTCCACCCAATCCTAATTTTGCAAGAGTCTCTACTAGGAGAAATTCAAGTGGTCTAGTTAGCCCCTCTCCTGATCCTAAAAGGGTTTTTAGATAGAGGTTAAATATACTTTCTCATAGTAGAGCTCTTGCTAGTCTTGGGCAAGAGGCTATTTCTGACATTCATTTGTTTTTTCAAGAACAAGTAGAGCCAAGAATCATGAATGATCTTTTTTCTCCTCCTAATTTTACTAGCATAAATGGCTATCCTCACAATATCCCTGACAAGGTTATTGAAAGGTTGTCTTCTTTTCAAGGTAACAATGCCATTAGCGTTGCATCACATATGAATAACTTTAATGTTTGCATCTTTAAGAGGTGTAACGTTGTTAATTATGAGGGTTTAAAGATGAGGCTTTTTGTTCTCTCTTTAGAAGAGGATGCCCTTGATTGGTTCACTGAGCAACCTATTAACTCGTATGATTCTTTATAAACAATTGCTAATGCTTTCTTAGGAAAGTATGGAGAGAGAAGTGAGAATAGTCATTTGATCAGTGCCATTAGCACCATGAAGAAAAACGAGAATAAAACCATGGAGGAGTTTAACAAAAGATTCAATGAATTGGTTAAAAGCATGCCTACAACTATGTTGTAGCCGCTACAAGACCCTCCAAAATTTAGTCCCCTTTTTAAATTTCAGAGCCCCTGATCTCTTTGATGAAGATAAGCCCGATGCGCCCTCAGCCATGAATCTTGAGAAAGTCCCTTTCAAGCATTTGCCTTCAAAGCTAAGTTCATGACTTGTTTTCTTAGAGACTAGTCGCAAGGTCACAAAGTCGCAAACCTAATCAAAATTACACATTTGCGACCAAGCGACCCAGCAACCTTGCGACCTCCAGGTCACAAGGTCGCATCCTTACCGAAAATATTTACATTTGCGACTGCATGACCTAGCGACCTCCAGGTCGCGAGGTCGCATCCTTGCTCAACTGGCCCCAAGTTTTGACTTAGCGACCTGCATTAAATGACCACACGTGTGACCCCTTTATAAATAAAAGGGTCGCGTAGGTCGCATTCAGCCTGCGCGACGGAGCAAACAAAGCCTCTGACAAGCCAACTAGAGCGCGTTTTTTTCTGGGTAAGTTGCATAATCCTCCTGCAGTTTCCTATTTTGCTTAGATGTTGCCTTACCTGCTCCATACCCTAGCCTATTAATTGCCCTTGGCCTCATTCCTTTGCAACCCAAATCCTCATAGGCTCTCCAGCTAGGGTTTTCAGCTCACTTATGCTTAATCCTCTTTGCCTCCTCTTCTAAGCCTTGCCTTGCCTCAGTTTTCTATAGACACCCCTTCCTGGCTTTCTGAGAGGGCCCTCAACACTGATTTGCCCATCTCCCTTGGAGTTTTTTGCCTTTCTTTCACCTTGTTCCCACGGGTCGCGATCGCTTAAATTTCTCAAAGAAAGCCCTAATGCGACCATGCGAACATGCGACCTCGCGACCTTGTCGTTAAGTCGTGAAGTCGCTAGGTCGCAAATCATCGACTAACCACCTAAATTGCGACCTTGCGACCTTACGACCTAGTCGCAGAGTCGCAGTCTTCGAATTTTTCACGCAGATGCGACCTCGCGACAGTGCGACCTGGTCACGAGGTCGCCAAGTCGCAAACCTCCCTAACCCTACAAATAGCGACCAACAGGGGTCACAGCGACCTAACTCGAGCAGTCATATCATCTAGAGGTTTAGTAACTCCCGTCATATTTTGTTATCATGTCGTCTGTCTTATCGTGGGATTGTTTTTTGAACATACCAGGGAATATTGAAGCCGGGCTCGAGTGTGTTTTCATCTCTTCGGCCTCAAGCGATATGGGGCCTCCAGCAGTGCGGAAGAGAAACAAAAGCCCCGAGATAGAGATATCAGGAGAGGACATGCCTCCTCCACCACCCCCTATCTATGGAGACAATGCCTGTGTCTTTGGAAAAGAAAATAAGATGACCTAGTACCAAGTATATCAGGAATTCACGAAGCCAAAATTCTCAGAAAATCTCCCGGACCGGCAAGTGTATATTCAGGTTAAAAGGTCCAAGCTTCACTATGTAGGTGCTCATCCACCAATATTCCCATGCACAGAAATCATCGAATGGATCCTCCAGAAAGTTGATTCCAAGTTCTGGGTTATCCGTGACCACTCAAGGAAAACTTTTGCCAACTTGTCTGCAAAAGATGCGGACGTGTACTATGCACTCCCCGCTAAGGAAGAATCCTTCAACACTGACTGGGTCGCCACGGATGAGGTACCAATACCAGAAACCTTGAAGGGTTGGTGGGAAGACCCGGAGAAGTTTAAGGCAAAGAAGGATCAGGAGTATAAAACAGACGGCCTTAGGAAGGTCTATAAACTGGTGGCAGCAATGATCTACTGAATGTATGGCCGGCAGGACACCATTACCTTCAATGGGGCTTGGGTCCCACTCATGTATGCAATCACCACCTACGGCACCCGGTTCAACTAGGCTTACCTGGTAGTGTCGGCCCTCAGAGTAAACATATCAGCAGCATAGGCACCGGAAGAGGGATGCACGTCGAAATTCTACATGGCCTCTTACCTCTTAGACGTCGTATGTGCGAGATGCTTTTTCGAGGGATGGTCGCATAACTCGGATGCAAAGCACGGTGGGCCCATTCACAAAGATCTCAACGTGTTCTGGGCTTCCAGGTACAAGCAAGATATTGAATCCATCTCACACAATTTCATCCCCGCGCTCTACGGGAAGCTTTCCGGTAAAGATGCCCCTTGCATGTCCAGACGGGCTATGGAAACAGTGACCCAGGTGGCCAATTGGTTTCCCATTACAGAGAGTACCTTTATCACGATCTTCGGATCATTCAAGGCGCTTCATGCACTACCCAAGTATGTCACTAATAAGCTACTGCTATAAGAGGTGTGCTACCAAATGTCGAGCGGATTCTCCAAGGTCGTCAACAAAGGCAAAAAGAAGCCATGGCCTACCCTCCAGCTTACTATTGGTGCCTACACTGTTAAGGATTTCAAAGAAGTAGAAGCCGACGTGGAGGACATCAAAGGTTTTCATTTCGTAACCTTCGCCCATAGATCATATGATCCTGAAAGGATCGTTCCTGCACACTGCAAACGGGCTAAGTTCAATTGGAAGTACCAACACATGGAATGCCCCGCTGAGGAACAAGTTAAAAACTGGTACAACAAAGACAAGGAAGTCGCGTCGGAAGAATCAGCTGACCTGAGTGGGGATCAAGAAGGTCAGGATCACCAAACTTTTGAAGAGAGGGTTGACATGCTGAAAAGAAGGGACCCGGTAGGAGGAGCTTCATTTTCCAAAGCTAAAAAGCCAAAGAATACTACAAGTAGTGGTCTTTCGAAAGAGCAATAGGAAAAGAGAGACAAAGAGGCCAAGGCACAGCGAGAGGTTGAGAAGAAAATGAGAGAGGAAAAACTCAAAAGGACCCAAGATACCTTGGCACGACAACAGGAAGAAGATAAGCGAAAGAAGCAAGCTGAAGAACAGCAGAAGAAATAGCAGAAAGAGGAACGGAAGAAAAAGCAGGTAGAAGAGGCCCGCAAGAAGAAGGACAAAGAAGAACGCAAGGAGGAGGAAGAAGAACATAAGAAGAAGGAAGAAAAAGAACGACAGAAGGAGGAGGCCGAAAGTAGGTTAAAGGAGAAACAGGATAAAGAAGAGGCTGAGATGAGGAAAAAGGAAGAAGAAAATCAGAAGTCGTAGGAAGGCTCTTCCAAGGAAGCAGAGGGAAGCAAGACACCGCTCCCGAAGACTAGGGAACAAACAAAGCTCCCCCATATTGAGGTACCCCCGACAACTCCCATGACAGGTGTACACCTCCCACTCTCAGAACTTGGCATCCCAGAAGAATAGCAAGATGATGTATTAGACCTGACAAGACTATCGTATGACCAGTTCACACATAAGATCAGGCAGGAGAAGATAAGGTGCCTCGCACGGAATCCAGCCGAGCCCCTCGCAATGACCACAAAAAAGGTCATAGTCCTAGATACTAGGACTAATCCCATCATGATAGCATCAGCGGGAACCACTTTCGCAGCAGCTACGGAGGAAAATGTCAGCAGGATGAGTAGGGAGATCTTGTCCCTGTAAAACAAACTCCAGGCCTCCAAACAGAAGGCAGCTCAAGTTGAAAAGGAAAAGGAGGCACTCAAGGCAGAAAATCGAAGGCTCCAATTCACAACCACTCAAGAGAACGAGTTACCAACCACTATTCAAGGGGAGTTGGTGAGTTCGGAGACTGCCATGAAGTAGGTATATGAGAAGATGTTCACTATAAAACAGACAGTGTACCCGCTACTAAAGGCTCAGGCAGAGACTAAGAAGAAGACTACACAACTAAAGGAAGCCTTTCCGGCATTAGACAGTGTGCTTGAATAGTCCGAAAGGTATCCACAGGCTCCCAACACCTTGCCAAAGAAGGATTGGATCTGCATGCAGAACGACAAAGTACAGATACGGATGAAAATACAATCCAAGGACAAGCTTGTAAAGGATGTGGAAAAAGTGATGTCTGGCTATGAACACCTGATCAGTGGCATCAATTCGATGGCGGTAGTACATCACATCCCTTCCTTGGGGGCATTGGACACACAGAAGACGAGGGAGGAAGTGACCCAAGACATCCAAGTGTTTCTGGAACCCATCAGGAAAGCAGTTGTTTCCAAGGACCTTCTGTCCTCAAAGGAGAACATTGATCAGTTCATCATTGCACCAGTCTGGATCTACACTAAGCTAGCCTCCCTATCCAATCAAATCTCCGTGAAGAAGCGCACTTTGGTTTCGGACGCTCTCGAGTGCTTTCACAAGTTAGGGGAGGACACACCTCAAGTCACTCCAGTGGCCGCAGACTATCAAGCCTGGCAGACTTATCTCAGGGAACAGCAACAGGTAGAAGTCCCAGACCTTTCCATCACACGGGTGCTACCTTGAAAAGGGATAGTTATACAGGTCGCAGGTCGCAAATAGAATCCAGTCGCAAGTCACAAACAAGGCCCAGTCGCAGGTCGCAAATGGGATCCAATCGCAGGTCACAACATCACCTGGGTCACAGACCATGCCAACAGTCAGGAAGCTGAAAGGACAGGGTTACCCAAAGGTCACTTTTTTTCTATAAGTACTCCCTCCGGGGACAATGTAACGGACCTTTTTTCGGGGACTCCAAGAGGAGAAGAGATAATTGTATTGCATTGAATGCATGATTCCGAGAATGAATACAAACCAATGTTTTGACTCCACTACTAAATCTGATGAGAACTCATGTGTGCTAGCATTATGAATATTATATCTTATGTATCTGCTATCTTTTATAACTGACTAGTCTGTGTTTTTCTGTTCATATATCAGTTGTACGTTTAAGCTCTTTGGATGTGTCAATGGTATGTGAATGTTCCGCTTAGGGATGTTTAATGACTTTGTTATTGATATCGCTTCAATCTTTCGCAAAACGCTTAAGGAATTGAAGGGTGTTTCGACCATAGAGAATTGTTTCTTTTATGTTCAAGCAAGTTTCTTTATGAGCATGACCCTAATGATGAGTTGCTAACAACATTTCCTTTGGCTGCATGCTTCAAATCTTGCTCTACTATTTATAATGTTTCATTTACAAGAGAACTCATCGACCATTTGTTTCGTATCATTCGAGTAGTTGTGCATCCTCTTGTCCGCAAAGCACACCTCCACCCGAGAAAGGCATATTCAACGATAGCCTGACCTACACCCTGGGCGAGATCCATATCACAAACGGTCTAGAGTCTAGTTGGGACTTTATACTGGGGAGATCCCCTTACTGTTGGCCGGGCATTTTTCCCGTCAACGGATTTAGCGCTAGAAGGAAGGCCTGAATGGCAGGCTCCCACCACGCAAGTAATATCCCTTTGCAAACCCCGCAAGGGGAAATCATATATGAAAATACTAGTCCTCCACCTCCTGAAAATTCCCCAGAGGAGGACACACCCTACTATGAGGTCACCTCAGATCGGCTGAGAGCCTTGCGTCCGCTTGCCCGAGATCTCATTAGAGGTATACAAAACCTCCCCGCCACTGGGTCCCTGGCCAATCCACAAACTCCCGGAATGCATCATACTTGTCAGGGTGTCTTAGTCAACTCCATGCCTCAGCTTATAGGTCTTATGCTCAAAGATTACGCAGACGCGGTTGAGCAGAATTCAGCCGAACCTCCCGACAGCCCCCGAGAGATCGACGGAGGTGGCCCTGAAGTTACCGAACCCCAACCGAACCAGCCTTTGAATGACAACACCCAAGCAAACGACCTACCTGGGGGAGGGATCGGGAGAGGCCGGGGAGATAAAGGTCGGGGACACGGTCGGAACACGGACCGTACTCACCACCACCACAACCAAAACCGAGACAGATTGCCCTTCCTTTACAATTGGAGAAATTTTAGAAATATTGGAAATCTTGGAGGTAATCAAGACATGCACTCTCAACATGAGGGTGAAGCCTCCGGGTCCGGCGCCGGAAGCTTGTCCGAGAATGAGATTGGGCATATCTTCATCCCCGCCCCACCATAGGGCCAGACGGGTTCAGCCCCTAGCCTGGATGGCTCAATCTCCTCTAGGCCTCCGCGGTCCCCTTCATGACATGCCCCGACACCCAAAGAAACATCTCCCTAAGTTCGACCCCGAGAAGGGTATGTTGGCAGAAAATCACATCAGTAATTTCTACATGGCTTTACAAATGATGAGGGTGCAGTCTGACGATGTAGCATGTCGACTCTTTCCCCACACCTTAGAAAACAAAGCTGCTACTTGGTATTGTTCGTTCCCTGTCGCTTTCATTTCCTCCTGGGAGCAATTTCGCCGCACCTTCCTCCAGAAGTTTTCGGAAGCCAAGACTCCTTCTATGCTCCTCACAAAGTTGAGTACTTTGAAATGCCAGAAGAAGGAGAAAGTCAAAGACTTCAACCAACGCTTTGCCACCATATTGAACAAATTCACCCCGAACATGGCCCTGGACGATTCCATCACCATCGATTATTACAAAAGGGCCCTCCCTCGGGATATTGTCGTATTCGTGAAGTGCGAGGCCAGAGCTACCTTGGCAGCAAACTACACCACCGCCCTTGCCGTCGAAAAAGACATGCTTTCCATAGGAGCCATTGATCATGATAGCTGAGATGACCCAAAACCAGTCGGGAAAAGAACACAACCCTCAGCCCAGCAATTCGGAGACAAGGATAAAGACCCCTTCGATTTCGAGAGCATCGTGAAATCCCTAAAACTCTTGACGAATGAAGTCCCTGATTTGAAGAGGAAGAACAATGACTCCATCTCAGGTAGCAAAACGCAGAAACCTTTCTTTAGGAAGAATAACCTCACGGCCAATCGCCCTCCGCCAAATCCAAATACTAGTCTCAACGTAGAAGAGATCGACAAAGATAATTTTCGCTCTTTCCATCAAGCCTCCCACTCGAAAAAGACTTGCCCTCAATGGATCAATAGCATGACCGTTGTGGTAAATCAGCGCCTAGAGGATCAGACAATGGGAGAGTTAGAAGAGGAGGGTGACTCAGATAGTGAGGAAGTCTCTCCTCCGGATGAGGATCTAGGATCTACTGTCCTCACCTTCGAGGTAATCCGCAGAGAAGGACCTCTTCCTGTGACGGAGATAAACCTGGCCGATGATCCCCAATCCAAACCCCCCTGATGTTATGGCTTGAGGAGCAAAAGCCCGGTTTCCAATCACTCTTTCAAGGTGAAAAGGAAGGCTTTCCTGAGGAAAATTCTGCCACCAAACAAGGAAAGCCAAACCACAACCCCTGAAAAATCTAGCCCCACTGCTGCCCGAGGCACCCCCAAGGCTAGATTGTCACCAGGTTCACCAAGTGCTCTGTGGAAACACCCTCACACCCAGAATTCGGATATAACATCATCGAAGACATGAAGAAGACGCGAGCCAACATATCCCTCTACGAGCTCGCCTGGATTGCCAACCAACGAGACCTTATCCTCAAAGCTTTCGCCAGCCCATCTCCGACAAAAAAAACCACCTCCACGTCCAAAACAGTGAGCTCCACATCCTCCCAGGCTTCGGCGAGCCTCCAGTCCATCGTAAATGCAGTCAACGCAAACTCCCAAGGATCCACACCCCCTTTCCTTTTATCTTTTGAGATCTTCAATTTCAACGTCTATAATTGCCCTGTTGATTCGGGTGCGTCCACCAATGTCATGCCCCTGTCCGTATGCAAAAAATTGAACATCCGCCGTGAGAAAACTGACGCCAGGATCATTCAGCTTGACAGATCCCACGTCCCTGCCGTGGGCGAATTGATTAACGTCCTGATCCGCCTCTCCTCAGACTCCAAGGTGCATCAGTGCATTGACATAGTGGTCGTGGATATCCCAGAAGCCTACGGTCTGCTATTGAGTCGGGATTGGTCAAGAAAACTACAAGGATACTTTGCCACCGACTGGTCTCACGTGTGGCTCCCATACAACGGAAGGAACAATCAGATCCGGGTCGAAAGTGAACCTTACATGAAACACACGGTGACCGACCTCAAGGAAACCAACGAACCCGTCAGCTTTGCGCAAGAGGAGCTCAGCATGTGCTTCTTAGAGGCTGCGTTCAGTTGCTATCAAACCTCTCAATCTCCAGTTGCCCAAGACACTCAGTTAGAGCTTCTCCTGGCTGCTGCTTTCCACCCTGCCGCGCCAAAGGGAGAACCAAATGTCTGCGCCCCGAGTACCCCTCCTGTACACACATGTGATCTTAAAGAATCTGAAAACAAGGTCTAGACCCTGCACTACGACGGTTCCAAGACCCATGACTGAAGCAACAAAGTTGTAGACTTGTTGACTTAAATTATAAATACACAAAAGGTATTGTAATAATAATATATTATATATAAAATGTATAAGAGATGATGATAAAATGTTACAATGAGGCCCTGCTTATATACCTACGCAGGTGACCTTTCATGACTGGGCATGTCTTTTAGACATGCCCTTTCATTAACTTAATGACTACTTACATAATCCTTATTTAACTATTAATAACTATATTTATTATATTTGTTATGAATTATATTCATAACATTGCCTTCCTCTCGAAAAGATTTGTCCTCAAAGCTTAATTTTTTCGATAATTTCCTTCATTTGGGCCTATCTGCTAGGCATGTCATTCATCACTAGTACCTTATCTTGTAGAATTCTCTCTAATGTTGTCTTTGAAACTATATATATATATATATATATATATATATATATATATATATATATTGTTAATTATATAAATTATTTATAATTTATATAATTAAAAATTATATTAATAAATTATACATAGACACTTAACTTTGGTAGATCGTATAATAACTTCCTTCCCGAATTTCAATTTGATGGCAAGGATTATGTTTAATATAATCCTTTGATGATTTTTTATTTATTTATCGTGGGTTAATTTTAATGGACGTTTTGAAAGGACATGACACAATTACAAAGAATGTGTCCTTCGGTCTTCCCATCCCTTTCAACGCTTGATAGGCATGGTTCAATCAATGGACAACAACAATGGTGGACAGGATTTAACTCTGAACGGACGTGGATTGCAACGGAGCAGTCGATGGGTTGTTGAGGTTTCTGCAGAGTTAGAAGGATGGCAAATGACCCAAGCAGTGGCCAAAGAAAATTGCGGAGGTGATGACTAGAAACGATGGGCGCCAATCAATGTTGTTCATCTGTGGGTCTTTCCAACGCATTAAAATTCCTACTAGCCTCCACTTTGAAATCAATCTCCCATTTAACTATCTCTTGGCATAAATTTCGGGTTTTCCATCTCTCATTTATACCGTGTCGTTTTCTAATGCCTTGGGCTTAAAAATCCCTTGCCAGTGCTCCCAAGGGCCTGTCGAATCCATGCACAGATAGCAACAGGGATTCGGTCTCTGTTTGGAGAATCTCCCGGCTAGCACTATCTTCCTTCAGAAAGCGTCCAAGTGTGTCATTTGCAAGTGCTGCATCTCTTATAGCACGAGTTGTCTTTGCTGTTTCTTTTCTGGAATGCACAAAGACCAAAATTTGATGTTTGCCAACAACCGTCATCACCTTTTCGTAACACACATCATTCATCAACTGAAACCTCTGGAGTGGCTTCTTGACAGTGATCCCAATATATTGCTAAGCCAATGGGCAAGGCCTGTAACTGTTATCAAAATAGAATAGCCCATCTGACTTCACCCTCAAAAACAGGGCAACATCCTCATAGTTTGGAAGTGTTACAGACAATCCCACCAATCGAATCATTTCCTGAGTAGTCTCGATTTGCCTAACTGTCCTGGACACAATGCCTTCCAACACCGATCCTCTATTATCCTGTAAAAGATGAATCTCATCAATAATTAAAAGCTTTACAATTTGGGTATATGTCCTATCCCTAGACCTTCTTGTAATAATATCAATTGACCATGTTGAATCTTTTGCTTTCTTCACGTATACCGCCATGCAAGCGATACCAATCTCTTTCAATCGTGCGACAGCTCGATTGTGTCTGGCGTGACTCCAACTGCTTATTGAACTCGTGCCAAGGTAACTTACTCCGTCCGCAAATGTTGGTACTACGAATATCTCTTTCTGGAGGTCCGCTATTCTCATATGGCCTAGTTGTTGTATGCTGAAAGCGTATGGAACAGGGATTTCTAGATCCCCTGTAACATTTACCTTTGTTGTGAATTTGTCGTGCTGAATACCGATTAGGCGGTGTATCACTCGTAACTTCTGGTAAATCACTAGTTGAATACTGTGTGTCATAATTAAAGACCGCTCGTCGCTCCAACGGTCTACATCATTGTAATTGATGTCACCTTTCTTAGTAAGTCTGTCTCTGATCTCATTATACAATACAAATTGTATCGCTTGTGCCATTTTATGTGAGCTGATCTCAATAAAAGTTGGCACTGTATATAAATCCTTAACAAAAGGACGATACTCTAGACTGCCTTTAGTGCTGCAATTAAATTCTGCTGCTTTATTTCCTACCGCAAACTGCTCTGCGGGTACACGGTCTATTACCTCTCTAGGTGGCTGCTTCATTTGAGGAACGCTTGGAATGTCAATGTTATTTTGGTGAAGAACTTCTTCCCCTTCAGTGAACATATATCCACTTTGATTTTTAGTTTCATTCTTGTTTCCTTGAGGGGTTCTTATTTCATCAGCATCACTATCTTCATACCTATCAAGATCAGCATCATCTTCTTCTGTTTCTTCAACAGTTTCCTGACTAGCAAGATTATCTTTATTTTTAAGATCTCCTTCATTCTCATAATTTGGGATTTCCGTAACTTGATTTTCTTCAGAATGTAGTGATTTTTCATGATTATCATCTCAATTTTCTGAACCGGCTAAATTGTTCTGTAGACTATGTTCAATATTCGGGAATATTGGTTTTTGCATTAGATTTATCTTGTCCAAAATGGCGTTCATCTTGCATTGCCTTTTTATGATTGTCTCTGGATTCGGTACGGATTTTCAACATTTGTCTTTCTATCCGATTTGTTGTGTCTTGAAGTTGTTTGATGTCGTCAGAATTTCCTGTAACCTTATCCTCAAGATTGACTAATCGTTTAGTGAATTTATCAGAATTATTGATCTTACTCTCAAGTTCGATCAACTTTTTGCTGAAATCGTCCATCGTCATTGATGAAGACATCGAGCGACAACGATTTCGAGGCACCGCATGTAACAGCTGAAGGCAGCCAACAGTGGCGTAAGTACTTCCTTTCAGGCGAGAAGATTGCTCCTCTGATACCAAATGGAGCAACAAAGTTGTAGGCTTGTTGACTTAAATTATAAATACACAAGAGGTATTGTAATAATAATATATTCTATATAAAATGTATAAGAGATGATGATAAAATGTTACAATGAGGCCCTGCTTATATACCTACGCAGGTGACCTTTCATGACTGGGCATGTCTTTTAGACATGCCCTTTCATTAACTTAATGACTACTTACATAATCCTTATTTAACTATTAATAAGTATATTTATTATATTTGTTATGAATTATATTCATAACAATGACGAGGCCGGTGCGGGTTGTATCTTGTTAGATCCCCAAAAGAATAAGTTCCTAATCTCTTACCGGCTAGAATTCCAATGTACCAATAATACAACCGAATATGAAGCGCTGATCCTTGGTCTCAAGAAAGCAATCGATCTCAAAGTCAATTGTTTGAAGGTAATCAGCAACTCTGAAATCAGTACCCGACAGGTATGCAACACTATTCACTGCCTATCTCCCCATTTGAAAGGGTATCAGCAAGAGGTATGGCATTTGATTTCTGCCTTTGATGCTTTCAGTATTAAGTCCATACTTAGAATGCATAATGCAATAGCCGATACGTTGGCAAATGCTGCCGCTAGGTTTACCCCATTGAGGGATGGATTTTCTATTGAAATTGTTTATAAGCCTGCAGTGCCGAATAATGTAACTAATCTTCACGTTTTTAATGATGATCAGCAGGTACTGGATTTCATGCAGAATGCAGACGTGTTCAAGGACGTCATGATTGAGGCGGAAGATCATGACTTGGCCTTGCAAAAGGAAAGAGAGGAGCACAAGGGGAATCCCATACCCAAAGGGGTTGTGTCCCTCGAAAAGTTATTTGACCTACAGAACCATTTTCGGGGGCCTCCCAACACAAAGGTGCAAAGTTCCACCGTACTACACCAGCAAGTAAATCTCGGGACAGAGGCGGAACCAAAACTCGCCAATCTCGGTACAAAATGCACCTCCCAAGAGAGGTAGTCCTTTACTGAATTATTCAAGAAATACCGAGATGTTTTCGCCTAGACATATGATGAGCTGCGAACTTATGACGCGCAAATCATCTAGCACGTAATACCAATGAAAGACGGATTTCAGCCTTTCCAGCAAAAGCTAAGGAAGGTGCACCCTACTCTGGAGTCGATGATCCAAAAGGAACTGAAGAAACTCCTGGACGCCCGCATCATCTTCAAAGTCCGACATTCAACTTGGGTGTCAAATTTGGTCCCAGTTCGCAAAAAGTCTGGCGAAATTTGTTTATGTGTGGACTTCCAAAATTTGAACCGATCGTTAGACAAGGATAACTACCCAGTGCCCCCCATGGAGCATATTCTTCAAAAGATATCCAGGTCAGAAATGTTCTCATTATTGGATGGTTTCTCAAGATACAACCAAGTACTGGTGGTTGAACTCGATCATCTGAAAACAACATTCAGGACGAAATGGGGAACGTTCGCATTCAGACGCATGCCCTTTGGCCTAATCAATGTTGGGGCAACCTTCCAAAGGGTCATGGACATCGCCTTCTGGGGGCTAATGGGGCAAAGTGTGGTGGTCTACCTTGACGATGTCACCGTGTTCTCCAAGTGCAAATGTGACCACTTGCACCACCTCAAACAGATTTTCGAAAGGTTCTGAAAATACGGGATCTCACTTAACCCCAAGAAGAGCATCTTCGCAGTCTCTGAAGGGCGGCCACATCATAACCCGAGACAGCATAGTAGTGGACCCGGAATGGGCAAAAGTTGTTAATCAAGGTTGTCATTGATGTCAATGTGGCATTGACCGAGATTTCAATATTCTTGAGATGCCTGGTTCCAGATGATGATGCCATGACTCTTGGTTGACTAGGATACTATCAACGAAGATGTCAAGTCACGAAGAAGTCAAAGCACTAATGAAGGAAGCCCTAAGTACTTGATCTAATGTTGCATGCACTTGATGATCTAGATCTTAACCAATGATGTCATATGATGATGTCATACACTTGGATGATACTTGATGAAGTCATACACTTGATGAAGGTTGAAAGACTAGATGATGATGTGGAAGATCTCATTTGATGTCTGGAAGACTACCTCGAAACTTTCCTAATGATGCTGCACTATGACATATTACTGCACTATTATTGTATACATAATGCTATACCTTCATGATGATATGGATGTTGGATACTATCATGATGACATGGATGTCCTACATGATGACACTATGATCCTATAACTGATAAGCCAAACAATGCAGAAGACAAACAAAGGAGAAGCCATGCTGTCCTATTCACTTTCTACACAGAAAAATAAAGGGCAGTCACAAAAAAAAATTGTTTTTACCACCTTAGAGGCATCCTTCCAAATTGACTCCTATACCATCTTTTAGAGCATATTTTTTTCCTTTCCAATGAGCCTTTACTTGCCCCGAAACTCCCAATAATTTGTGAGAAATTGAATTTTTAAGGTATAAAAATATATATTTGCAGTCAAGTCGACCTATGCAGTCATATAAAGTCGGCTTCTCTTCCAATGGACGTGTCTCTTCATAGGGACAAACAACTATATATATAAATCTGCACTCATTCATTTCTAAGCCTGCAATTTGGTGAAGAAGACACAGAATTCGGTCAAGATTTCAGAGAAAAATCACAGAAGATAAACTAAGGCCGAGGAGGACAGTTTGCGTAAATTTTGTGGTTGGCTGTCATTCAAAATTGAACAAAGTTCACTAGCTCGGATTGAAGGGCTTGTAGCTTGTGCATATAACAAAATTTGTGATTACAGGCTTCAGACCTGTTTGGCAGTCTTGGACAAGACTTTGAACCTATGATAAATCATCTTCCAACCACCTGAAATTGCATTAGAAAAGTTCAGACTGTCAACATTTCAAAGCTCAGTTCAGATTCGTTGTTACTGTATTATTTCTCAGACAAAGGAGGCTATAACTGTGTTTCGGATAGCACCACACCACAAACTTGTAGCTTGATACTCCAGCAATAACCCTCGTCCTGTGTGGAGAATATTCTGAAGCAACTCTACAGAAATCAGATCTTTGGTTGAGACAGTGAACTGTGACTCGGATCATTACACAGTGAATCTAGACCTCGACTCTAGGACTGTGGCTTGGACTTCAAATGCAACATTCTGACTTATAATGTTGTCTCTCAGTACTCGTATTAAGTGATAGTAGGTCTCCTTGGACGGTAAAGGACCAGACTATAGTGTCATTTGTACAGTGGCACAGTGGTTTTGTAGAACCCTCCTTTGGACAGTGAAGAACTTTCGCTTGGACAGTGAGGTTGATAAAGTAAAGCCCAGTAATAAAGACAACATAGTGAAGCAAAGTGATATTGGACTCGAAGTCAACACAGTACAACAAAGTGATTGAACAGTGAAGTCAACATAAGCAATTTTGGAATTGATTGAACAGTGAAGAATTTGGTTAAGGTAAGTACATCACTTATCAAAGTTAGTGAACGGATTTGAAGACTTTGATTGAATTATTTATGTAGTGATCTTGAAGAAGATTGAAGATATTTTGAGAAGTCTTGAGAAGTCTTGTGGAGAACTTGAAGACCATGATGCATTAGCCATCATGAGGTGACCTTAGAGATCTTTGTTTGGGTATGATGAAGAGCAGCGGTGACACCTTCATGTGAAGAACAAGGTTGTCATTGATGATGTGACGTGGAGACTAAGATTGGCAAGGCTCGTTGAAGAAGACTTTGGGAGCCGTGAGGAATAACCAAACATATTTTGACGAAGTGAAGTTGAGGGTTGGAGCCCAAGAGGTTGGAGCCTCATAGAGACAAGGTCGGTGCCTTGGAAGATAGGGTTGGAGCCCTAGAGGATTGGAGTCCTCAAGAAACCAGGAAAAAGCCTGTTCCAGAGATAGGGTTGGAGCCCTAGAGGTTGGTGCCTCAAATTGACAAGGTTAGAGCCTTGGAAAGACCAAGTCTATGCTTGGCACAATACAGGTTGCAGCCTGGAAGATTGGAGTCTTCATTTAGGGTTGGAGCCCTATATCATTATTGTACTTTACTTATTAAAGAAGAAATTAATAAAAGTATCTATTCCATCATTGTTCATTTTGTGTTCTAAATATAAGTGATCTAACCGGTAAAATTAACAATTGAAAAGAAATATTGATTCACCCCCCTCTCAGAATTTCCAACAAAAGCCATTGCCCAAATTCCTCCCCCGAGTAGCAAAAAGGCCATGCAGTCGTTTCTCGGAAAAATCAACTTCCTGCGAAAGTTCATATCGGACTTCGCCCAAATCGTGAAACCTCTGCAAGGTATGATCAAGAAGAACGCGAGTTTTAAATGGAATTCCCCAGAGAAACAAGCGTTCGATAATATTAAACAGGCCATCGCAGAAGCATTGGCCCTTCATAGCCCATATTTCAGCAAGGGCTTTATCTTATATACATTCACCTCGGACTCGTCCCTCGCAGTCATCCTCACTCGGAAAGATGGCAGCAATGACAAGTGACCCATATCGTTCATGAGCGCAGGGTTGCAAGGCACTGAGATGAATTATCCGGATATTGACAAGCAAGCCTGCGCGGTGTATAAGGCAGTCAAACATTTCAGGCCATATATTTTGAAGAACCACGTCACAGTGTTCGTACCCCACCCAGTGGTATGCTCACTATTCGTGCAGCAAGAGCTGGGTGAGAGATGAGGCAACTGGATGGCATGCCTTCAAGAGTATGACCTGGAATTCAAGCCTGCACACACTGTCAAAGGGCAAGGGCTATGCCGGATGGTTGCTGAAGCCACAAACCCGCGGGGCAATGAAGAAGAATGTTAGGATCACGAAATAGACATGTACCAAATCGACAATACACCTCAGCAAAACACTCTGTCATGGTACATCGATCTCCAGCAATATCTTGACCGCGGTATCATGGACCCCACCTTAGCAACCCAGCGGAAACGAGCAATAAGGCTAAAGGTTGCATCCTACCAGCTGGTGCAAGGTAAGTTGTTCCGCAAGTACCACAGCGGGGTCTTGCTACGCTGCTTAGAGCATAGTGAGGCCCAACAGGTCCTAAAGGAACTACATGATGGCCCAGCCAATGGGCACTACGCAGGAGATGCCACAACTCACAAGATTATGCGCACTGGTTTTTATTGGACCACTCTGTTCAAGGATGCGCACGCCTATGTTCGGAGATGCCTTTCGTGTCAAAAGTTTTCTAGCAGGGAATCTCGACCTTCCGCCCTGTTACAGTCCGTCGTTGTGGAAGAACCATTCCAGCAGCGGGGGTTGGACGTGATTGGGGAAATTTTGCCGTACTCCTACAAGTAGCATTGATACATTCTCACGACCACGGACTATTTCACGAGGTGGGTTGAAGCGATACTGTTACGCCAAATCAACAATCAAGAGGTAATAGCTTTCATCATTCAGTACATCATGACCAGGTTTGGCATTCCAACCTCCCTTGTTTTTTATAATGCTACTTATTTTTCGTCGTTCAAGTTATATGAATTTGCTTTAGAAAACGGTGTAGTGCTCAAACATTTCGCCAACTACTATCCCCAAGAGAATGGGTTAGCCGAGTCAACCAATAAGAACCTTATCTGTATCATCAAAAATAACTTGCTATCCCAACACCGGAACTGGCACAACGCCCTCTGGGTTGATAGGGTCACACCCAAACCATCCCTGGGAAACTCCCCATTTTTTCTAGTCTACGGGAAAGAAGCAATTCTTCCTCCCAACATGTCTCTACCGACCCTTCAGTTGTCACAAGAAACGCACGGTACCCCATGCCCTTCCTTGCAAGCCTGCATAGACACTTTGTTGAAACTAGAGGAGGAAAGGCTAAAAGCCCGGGAAAAATTCGCCATCCACCAGAACCGGATAAAACGATGGTTCGATAAAAAATCTGCTGGAAATAAAGTTTTTGAGGTTGGCAATCTCATCCTCAAATGGGACAAAGCTCACAAAGATAAGGGGAAACACACCAAATTCCAAGCCCTGTGGACAGGCCCATTCCAGATCAAAGAAAAGGTCAGTTCCCACACATATAGACTCCAGATCTTAGAAGGGAGGATCGAGGTCCTCCCGATAAATGGGCACGACCTCAAGCACTACTTCACCTGACAGCCCCACGGCCGTCACCATGCTCTGTACCATAGTTTCCTTTCCTTTGCTTTACTGCTCTTGTTTTTCGTTTGTTTTGTGTGTTTCAATAAACAACTTGCTTCGACCAAGCTCTCAGAAATCCATCCCCCTAGCACCTCAAGTTGAAGGATAGACGTAGTAGTTACTCAATTGGCAGGTTGTACCGGAATCTCTGCTTGTTAAGAATCAGCCATGGAACACAAAATGGACCAAGCTTGCCTGTGATAGACACCTTGTGGGGAAACACGACCAAGTCCCAGCACCCAAGTGCAAGTAGCTCACCCAGTACGCTAGCTCGAGGGATTGTTGTACAAGGGGAAGTTTCGAAGAAATAGGTCACTAGACAGAAGGGGAACAGGGCCAACCTCAGGTGGCAAAAGGATATTCGAGAAAACCCAAAGGTCCCTAAATGCAGACTAGGAGCAACCTCTCTTGCAAGTAACAAAAGTCAGGATCCCTCGTCCGCCCAGGCAGTACTTGCCACATTCAAATAAGTGCCTTGAGGACATTCAAAATAAGTGCCTCGAGCACATTCAAATAAGTGCTATTAGCACATGAAATAAAGGGTAAACGACTGAAAAAGGCTTCCTGCGCAGAGAGGTGATGCAACGACTCCACCGGGGTACTAACCAGGCTCACCGACAGCGGAGCAACGTCTGTGACTCTTAGGCAATGACTCTACCGGGGCCACCAGGCTTGCTGGCAGCGAAGCAACACAATGGGACCAAATAACTATACCGAATCCTTGTAGCCCGTGAGGTTACTCCGACCCCTTTTGTCCGGTCTCTTGAAATGAAATCACGGTGAACAAGCGTCTCGCGTAGTGCAAAACAAGTGAAGCAAACACACAAGGGTCGGAGATGAGAGTAGTGGGACCCATAGGGGTGTAAGGAACAGTCTGCTAAGCCCCCCTCCCCCGCCCCCCTCAAAGATGAAGTGCAGGTAGAGATTTTGGGTTCTACCAGCGAATCGCCATTTGTTGTAGCCGCTACAACACCCTACAAAATTTAGACCACTTTTTAAATTTCAGAGCCCCTGATCCCTTTGATGAAGATAAGCCCAATGCGCCCTCAGCCATGAATCTTGAGAAAGTCCCTTTCAAGCATTTGCCTTCAAAGCTAAGTTCATGACTTGTTTTCTTAGAGACTAGTCGCAAAGTCGCAAACCTGATCAAAATTACGCATTTGCGACTAAGCGACCTAGCGACCTTGCGACCTCCAGGTCGCAAGGTCGCATCCTTGCCGAAAATATTTACATTTGCGACTGCGCGACCTAGCGACCTCCAGGTTGTGAGGTCGCAACGTCATGAGGTCGCATCCTTGCTCAAACGGCCCTGAGTTGCGACTTAGCGACCTGCATTAAATGACCACACGTGCAACCCCTTTATAAATAAAAGGGTCGCGTAGGTCGCATTCAGCCTGTGCGACAAAGCAAACAAAGCCTCTGACAAGCCAACTGGAGCGTGTTTTTTCCGGGTAAGTGGCATAATCCTCCTGTTGTTTCCTGTTTTGCCTAGATGTTGCCTTACATGCCCCATTCCTTTGCAACCCAAATCCTCACCAGCTCTCCAACAAGGGTTTTCAGCTCACTTATGCTTAATCCTCTTTGCCTCCTCTTCTGAGCCTTGCCTTGCCTCAGTTTGCTATAGACACCCCTTCCTGGCTTTCTGAGAGGGCCCTGAACTTTGATTTGCCCATCTCCCTTGGTGATTTTTGCCTTTCTTTCACCTCGTTCCCATAGGTCGCGATCGCTTAGATTTCTCCCAGAAAGCCCTAATGCGACCATGCGACCCTGCAACCTTGCGACTTTGCGACCAGGTTGCGACCTCACCACCTGGTCGCTAAGTCGCGAAGTCGCTAGGTCATAGATCATCGACTAACCACCTAAATCGCGACCTTGCGACCTAGTCGCAGAGTCACAGTCTTTGGATTTTTCACGCAGATGCGACCTCGCGACCATGCGACCTAGTCGCTAGGTCGCCAAGTCGCAAACCTCCCTAACCCTACAGATAGCGACCAGCAGGGGTCGCAGCGACCTAACCCTACAGATAGCGACCAGCAAGGGTTAGTCCTGTCATATTTTGTTATCATGTTGTCCATCTTATCGTGGGATTGTTTTTTGAACATGCCAGAGAATATTTTAGCCAAGCTCGAGTGTGTTTCCATCTCTGCGGCCTCAAGCGATATGGGGCCTCCAACAGTGCGGAAGAGAAACAAAAGCCTCGAGATAGAGATATTAGGAGAGGACATGCCTCCTCCACCACCCCCTATCTATGGAGATACTGCCTGTGTCTTTGGAAAAGGAGATAAGATGACCTGGTACCAAGTATATCAAGAATTCACGAAGCCAAAATTCCCAGAAGATCTCGCGGACCAGCAAGTGTATATTCAGGTTAAAAGGTCCAAGCTTCACTACGTAGGTGCTCATCCACCAATATTCCCATGCGTGGAAATCATCGAATGGATCCTCCAGAAAGTTGATTCCAAGTTCTGGGTTATCCGCGACCACTCAGGGAAAACTTTTGCCAACTTGTCTGCGAAAGATGCGGACGTGTACTATGCACTCCCCACTAAGGAAGAATCCTTCAACACTAACTGGGTCTCCACGCATGAGGTACCAGTACCAGAAACCTTGAAGGGTTAGTGGGAAGACCCGGAGAAGTTTAAGGCAAAGAAGGATCAAGAGTATAAAACAGAAGGCCTTAGGAAGGTCTATAAGCTGGTGGCAGCAATGATCTGCAGAATGTATGGCTGGCAGGACGCCACTACCTTCAATGGGGCTTGGGTCCCACTCATGTATGCAATCAGCACCTACGGCACCTGGTTCAACTGGCCTTACCTGGTAGTGTCAGCCCTCAGAGTAAACATATTAATAGCACAGGCACCGGAAGAGGGATGTGCGTCAAAATTCTACATGGCCTCTTCCCTTGTAGACGTCATATGCGCAAGATGTTATTTCGAGGGATGGTTGCATAATTGGGATGCAAAGCACGGTGGGCCCATTCACAAAGATCTGAACGTGTTCTGGGCTTCTAGGTACAAGCAAGATATTGAATCCATCTCACACAATTTCATCCCCGCGCTCTACAGGAAGCTTTTCGGTAAAGATGCCCCTTGCATGTCTAGGTGGGCTATGGAAACAGTGACCCAGGTGGCCAACTGGTTTCCCATTACAGAGAGTAGCTTTATCAGGGTCTTCAGATTATTCAAGGTGCCTCACGCACTACCCAAGTATGTCACTGATAAGCTACTACTACAAGAGGTGTGCTACCAAATGTCGAGCAGATTCTCCAAGGTCCTCAGCAAAGGCAAAAAGAAGCCATGGTCTACCCTCCCGCTTATTATTGGTGCCTACACTATTAAGGATTTCAAAGAAGTAGAAGCCGAGGCGGAGGACATCAAAGGTTTTCATTTCGTAACCTTCACCCATAGATCATATGATCCTGAAAGTATCGTCCCTACACACTGCAAACGGGCTAAGTTCAATTGGAAGTACCAACACACGGAATGCCCCGTTGAGGAACAAGTTAAAAACTGGTACAACAAAGACAGGGAAGCCGCGCCGGAAGAATCAGCTGACCTGAGTGGGGATCAAGAAGGTCTGGATGACCAAACTTTAGAAGAGAGGGTTGACATGCTGAAAAGAAAGGACTCAGTAGGAGGAGCTTCATCTTCCAAAGCTAAAAAGCCAAAGAATACTACAAGTAGTGGTCTTTCAAAAGAGCAACAGGAAAAGAGAGACAAAGAGGCCAAGGCACAGCAAGAGGCTGAGAAGAAGATGAGAGAGGAAGAACTCAAAAGGACCCAAGATACCTTGGCACGACAACAGGAAGAAGATAAGCGGAAGACGCAGGTTGAAGAACAGCAGAAAGAGGAAGGGAGGCAGAAGAGGGCCACAAGAAGGAGGAAGAAGAACGCAAGGAGGAGGAAGAAGAACGTAAGAAGAAGGAAGAAGAAGAACGACAGAAGAACGAGGTCGAGTGCAGGTTGAAGGAGAAAGGGGATAAAGAAGAGGAGGAAAAAGGAAGAAGAAAATCAGAAGTCGCAGGAAGGCTCTTCCAAGGAAGTAGAGGGAAGCAGGACACTGCTACCAAAGACTAGGGAACAAACAGAGCTTCCCCATATTGAGGTACCCCTGACAATTCCCATGACAGGTGTACACCTCCCGCTCTTAGAACTTGGCATCCCAGAAAAACAGAAAGATGATGTATTAGACCGGACAAGACTATCGTATGACCAGTTCACACATAAGATCAGGTAGGGGAAGATAAGGTGCCTCGCATGGAATCCAGCCGAGCCCCTCGCAGTGACCACGGAAAAGGACATAGTCCTGGATACTAGGACTAATCCCATCATGATAGCATCGGCGGGAACCGCTTTCGCAGCAGCTACGGAGGAAAATGTTAGCAAAATGAGTATGGAGATCTTGTCCATGCAAAACAGACTCCAGGCCTCCGAACAGAACGCAGCTCAGGTTGAAAAGGAAATGGAGGCGCTCGAGGCAGAAAATCAAAGGCTCCAATTCACAACCACTCAAGCCAGCGGGTTACCAACCGCTATTCAAGGGGAGTTGGTTACTTTGGAGACTGCCATGAAGCAGGTATATGAGGAGATGTTCGCTATAAAACAGATGGTGTCCCGACTCCCCGGTACTAAAGGCTCAGGCAGAGACTAAGAAGAAGACTACACAACTAAAGGAAGCCTCTGCAGCACTAGAGAGTATGCTTGAATGGTCCGAAAGGTATCCACAGGCTCCCGACACCTTGCAAAAAAAGGATTGTATCTGCACGCAGAACGACAAAGTACAAATACGAATGAAAATACAATCCAAGGACAAGCTTGTAAAGGATGTGGAAAAAGTGATGTCTGGCCATGAACACCTGATCAGTGGCATCAATTCGATGGCGGTAGTACATCACATCCCTTCATTAGGGGCATTGGACACATAGAAGACGAGGTAGGAAGTGACCCAAGACATCCAAGCGTTTCTAGAACCCATCGGCAAGCAGTTGTTTCCAAGGACCTTCCGGCCTCAAAGGAGAACATTGATCAGTTCATCATCGCACCAATCTGAATCTACACTAAGCTAGCCTCCCTATCTAATCAAATCTCTGTGAAGAAGCACACTTTGGTTCCGGACGCTCTCGAGTGTTTTCACAGGTTAGGGGAGGACATACCTCATGTCACTCTAGTGGCTGCAGACTATCAGATCTGGCAGACTTATCTCAGGGAACCGCAACAGGTAGAAGTCCCAAACCTTTCCATCACACGGCTGCTACCTTGAAAAGGGATAGTTATACAGGTCGCAGGTCGCAAACGGGGCCCAGTCACAGGTCGCAAGTGGGATCCAGTGGCAGGTCGCAACATCACCTGGGTCGCAAACCATGCCAACGGTCAGGAAGTTGAAAGGACAGGGTTACCCAAAGGTCACTTTTTTTCTATAAGTACTCCTGCCATGGACAATGTAATGGACCTTTTTTCGGGGACTCCAAGAGTAGAAGAGGTAATTGTATTGCATTGAATGCATGATTCCAAGAATGAATACAAACCAATGTTTTGACTCCACTACTGGATCTGATGAGAACTCATGTGTGCTAGCATTATGAATATTATGTCTTATGTATCTGCTATCTTTTATAACTGACTAGTCTGCATTTTTTTGTTCATACATCAATTGTACGTTTAAGCTCTTTGGATATGTCAATGGTATGTGAATGTTGTAATATCTCGTTTCGAGAATATCTCTAAAACACGGCAAACTCCAACCAGAGATGGACTGGGAGGGCGTTTACCAAATATGCCGCCTCCGAAAAGAGGACGAAATCTGGAGGCTACCTAGCCCTTTCCAGACTCTATCTAAGAGTATGAGACAAACACACCAAGTGGTATAGAACTAGAATGCCCGAAAATATATATATAACAGTGCAGCAGACATACAATAGCATAGAAAGAATGTACGGCAACTCATCCAGAAATATAGAGAGAAAATGCTAAGCCTTTTTATTAAACTGAGAAATATAATGAAGTACAATAGGTGATCAGAGTGATGGCACCTAAACTTGCTCAAGGCAAGTGAAGAAATACTCTCAGAATACACCGGAAATGGCTGCTCTCTGAACTACGTCCCAGCTGCTGGAAAACTGCCGTGTAGCTGCTACCACTGAAATGAACTGATAACTAGGGGTTGCTCCCCTTGCCGGAATGAGCTGAAAATCTGGAATCCTCCTCTACTCACCAATCCCGACAAAACCCAGAAACCATATCAGAAATGGCAGACCTCCGAAAAACACCCACTTGGGGAATTACGCTGGCCTCCAAGGCTCTGCGCAGAAGCTGAATAGGAATGATTGAAATACCGCCTCAAACTCCACCAAAATCCTCCCAAAGGCAAAGGCTGGTCCTCTACTCAAAATCTTAGCTCAAATCTCCTGCAAAAATCCCAATCCGGAACACCTCCTAGATGGACTGCGTCCTCCCTCTCAATGACTGCACAGTCTCTCTGAATGCTCGGCTCCGCAACAAAAACCAACACCAAAACCTCCCACAAAATGTTGAAGAAATAACCTTGCCCGAGCAGGCACTCAAAGTCCCCTGGGGCTAAGGGCGAGATCTCCGACCGGAGACACTCAATGCACTAAACAGTGCTGCAGACAGGCTAAACAGCCAACGTGCTCAAGAAGTCGAAATGACCAGCTCAATATCATCAACAACGAATACTGCAAATGAGGAGGTTGTCCTCCTTATATAACGTTGGCCTCTCTCTCTCAAACCCTAGGCCTCTCATCCAACGTAGCCTCCTTGGCCTCCACGCTGCCAACTCAACCTGCGCTGTCTCTCCAAGTGTTCACGTGGGCCCCTTCCCTACGTGGTCCTTTTGCCCCCCTCGGTTCACTTAAGTTACAACGTTGTGTCTACTAGGGAGTGCACTTTATTTTTAGAGTGAGTTATGTCCCCCTTTACTCACCTTTATTTATAATTTAATTATATAAGGCAAAATTGATCAAAATTAATAATTCCAATTAGCTGCTGCTAATTGGGAATATTACAGTCCTCCCTGCGAAAAATTGCTTGTCCTCAAGCAATGCCTGAACAAGCCTCCTCTCTAGCTGGTGCTCCCCACCAACACTGCAAAAAGGTGCCTGGGTCCCAGATGCGCCACTGAATCTTCCCTGTCCTCTGCATCACCCTGATATGAAGGGATCTCTCAATGCCAGGATCCCAAACTGATCTCTCACGGTACCAGCCAACCAACAATCCTCCCGGATCCCATCGCCACCATGGCCAATAATCGCCCAGGTCCCATGGCTCGGACTGTGCACTGCCTCTGCTATGACTGATGCTCTAAGAGGAGAAGACCATGACCCCTGTTGCGCTGTATCTGTGACTGTGTAAGCTGTCCCATCAACTATTTACCAACTCATCACCTCTCTCCAATCCAAGTCCTGACTCAATCCCACGTTGATCCTGCTTTGCTGAAATCGGGATGGAGTGCTGAAGAAACGACGACCTGTGCCCCCCTGCCAGCTGGAATCTATAACATCTGCTATGTCCAAGGGCCCCTGCTTCGCTGTGCTCCCTACGAAGAATACCGTACCATCAAGAGGGTACCAACTCATGATCTCCCGCCAGTCCATCCTGGAAGAAGAATCTGATGTAGCAACAACAACTGCATATGGAACACGCCTGGAGTGTTGCTGCTAGCCCGTAATTAACTCCCACTGCTCTGCCCTGTCTGCCAATGAAAGCTGCCTGTAGAAGGAATCCCCTCTCTATAATGGGCCAAAGTGGGCAAGATATGCTACAAGCTCCATCGATGTACTCCTGGAGAGTGCTACCCACTAAAAACATTGTAGCTCTGCAAACTGCATGTACATCTATTTGCGCCTCATCCCTGTGTCGACCCTCAAATGGATGCTCCACCATATCCAACAGCTCCTCCCACTCCTGATCAGGAATGTCATGCTCCTGCTGTCTACTGGCCCCCTGCAGAACAATCCCATCAACCTCCAACACCTCTAGAGCATATGGATCTGCAACTGCTGTCACCGTACTCGATGTCAGTGCATCTGACTGCCCCATCTCAATGGCTGACCCCAATGTTAGCCGCATATCCCTCGTCGGCTCAATGTGGGCGCCCATCTGGCTCTCCCCCAAAGGAATATCGTGCTTGATGTGAATAGTGTCCTCCTCTGTCGACTCAGGCTCCATCATATGCTGCTCTGGCTGAATTGTCACAAGTGACTCATCGCCCAGAGTATCTCCCGTAGAGTCCCCTGACTGGTCACCCTGTACACTGGAATGCAGCTCCGGTCTACTGTCATCATCTCTGCATGACTGCTCTCGCTCCCCAGAAGCGTCCTCAACTGATCCTATGGACTCATATAAAGAAGAGTCCTCACCCTGGCATACAGAAGGAATGCCCTCCTGTTCTACCTCCACCACCTCATCTGCATTGAATATGCCATCCACCCTCTCGATAATGTGTCGATAAAATGTCTGGAGCCTAGACACATACTGGGATGCTACCTCTGTTGTACCCAGTATCCTCCGCTCATGCATGATCTCAACATGCCCTGAGGGAAAAGTGACGCATGTCTCCCTCATGACTCGTTTCCCAAGCGTAGGCTCAGCGATGGCTGATGTGCCACCCCTGCAGAGGATCATCTCATCCCCTAACCTGCGGCTGTCAACTAGCGCCCCGACCCAGTGCCACTGCTGAGAAGTCTCTCCCCTAGTGTGCTGAGTGCCATCCAAATATCTTGGGTGAGCCTCGCATACCCCGTTGCTCATGCCCAAGGTGCCACAGGACAACGACAAAATCGACTGTGCCCGTGGGTGATGTAGAAGAGGGTCAAGTGCGTGAGTCCCCACAGATACCATCAAGTATCGCTCATCTGTCTCCCCATCGATCTTGGGTGAAATACCCCCAAAGGTAAGCCCAGTGTCCCTGTCCGTGAGTCTCCCTGGAGGCAATGCTCTAAGACCCTGCTGTGCAGGACCGTATGCCCTCGCATACCACTGATCATCCATGTACTCCTCGACATGCCACTGCACCCTGAGGCATACCCTTGTACACTGCTGGATACCCCCTACTACTGTTGTACCACCCTGTACCGTCTCGTGCCTTGTCTGTGTCATGGCATCGATCACTCCTCGCGTGTTCTCAATGTGATGTAGGACACTCCTACTCCACAATGCAGTCCCACACACTACGGTACACCACCATGCAACCTCATGTCCACCGGTAGTCCACTGCTCAATGCTAGAGGCTCCCACACATCCTTGGATGTGATGACCTAGAGTTGTGCCTCTACATGTCGGACCACCCCCAATCAGTATCATCATCTCCACCGTCGCATCGCTATACCTGCCGACGAATGGATCTTCACTCCAAACCCTCCCCGAGGGGTCCGAGAAATGAATCTCCCTAAGTGTCAGTAGTGATACCACCACTGCTCAGCTCTGCTGTGACCTCTGTGCCCCACACAAAGGTGAAGAATCCTTAGCCCCATACAAGGCACCATCTGGTGGTCTGTCAATGCCACCTCCTCCAACCAGCTCCTGCCAAGGTATGTTGATCACCCTGTGACCTCGCGTACAAGTGCCATACCAAGACAACCTAGAGAGTCTGCCCATAAACTAGTTGGCCATTGGAGCTGACCAAAACTCCCCAAGCGAATGCGCATGCTCAACTGCTAGGCCAACTGTACCCTCCAAGACATAGTCAACCGACCTACCTGGGAAACGACAGGCAGTCCCACCTAGATTCCAATGCCAGTCTGGGATTCTTGTACTCCCAGCACCTGGAAACTCCTGCTGAACTACACCCGGGTCCACCACTATCTCTGTAACCCACTCCACCGGGTACCAACTCAAAATCTCTCGCCATCCAACCTCAACATTTGGATGTTGTACCCTGTGCAACTCTGATCGTCTCATACCGCTATCCAAGTCAATGTATGAGATCTGACTAGGTTGCTCCGCCTCTCTCTCTCCGATGGGAAGAGGTGACCCAACAACGCTACTAGTCCCGTCCATGCATGCCTAAAGGGGAATGATCTGACGCTCCAACATGCCCTCTGGTTGTACCATCAAGGAATCCAGTCGTTCCCCAATGCGGGCCAACTTGGCCGCCGACTCAGCACAAGCCACTCTCATGCCCTCCAGCTCCTTGTCCTGCAACAAAATGGCCTCCCGTACTGACGTGGCCTTCCCTTTCAAAACTAGAAGGTCTGCCCGAAGCCAATGATACCGCTGTCTGCGACCATCATCCAATACCTCTGTATCTCCTAGTGCCTCATCGAAGGTGGATACATCTCCTGACACCTCACCCATCTGTCGTGTGCTGCTACCACCCGAAAACTCGGACACGGCTCCGGTCATCACCTCAATGGATGGCTCTACTGGGGTAGGCTCTACCTTCTCCACTACAATATCAACCGACATGGTCAAGGAGGTCTCCAATGAGGGTGAGTCCTGTGTCACACTAGGTGTATCCTCGAACTCCCTGCAATCCTGTGTGCCCTCATCCTCCAAGTGTGAGGTAACCATTTTGATGGTTTCCCCCTCCGATACTCGGTCAAGCTGGAAAGAGGTATCCAACTTCTCCCTTGGCTTTCGAGGCAGCTTGGGTGACGTCAGGCTGATAATGGAGTCTGCCCTGCGTAGTTGTAAGCCCCGTCATGTGAGTGTCTGTTCCCTCTGTGAAAGTTGCGGGGTCTGCTATCCCACTGGAGCTAAACAAAATCTCTGAATGGAAGTGCATCCCTGAACTCCTGCCCATATGCCTGATACTTGGCGAAATAATCACCCATGTGGCCAGGCTCTGGCTCCTGCTGTGCTCCTGCCCCTGTGTCTGCACCTCGAAAAGTGGGCATAGTGGAACGTGTGGGTGTATGTGATGCCATATGCTGAGTGGCATCATGCTCCGGCAAATGGTGGGATGTACCTGATCCCTCGCCAATCTGGAAACCCCTTGGGGTTTCACGCTGTCTAGCCTCCACAACGATGAATCTCTGCCCCATTACCTCAATCTGCCTCGACAGATCCTGTACTGATTTGAGGAGCATCTCCCCAAATCTCTTCGCATCATCATCACCTGCCATCGGCTCCTCCTACTCTGTGTCTATAGGCTCCTCCTGTTCTGCATCTATCATAGGCTCCTCATGTTCTGTGTCTACCACAGACTCCTCCTCTCCGTAGGTGTTCTCCAACCTATGCTCAATATCTTTGTACTTCCTACCTCTGTAACAAATGTAAGGCCTCGTCCCCGGTGTCATAGACTACTAGCTCCACAGGCTTAGCTAGAACTATGCTCTGATACCACTGTAATATCCCGTTTCAGGGATATCTCTAAAACACGGCACAACTCCAACCAGAGATGGACTGGGAGGGCATTTACCAGATATGTCGCCTCTAAAAGAGGACGAAATCTGGAGGCTACCTGGCCCTTTCCAGACTCTGTCTAAGAGTATGAGGCAAACACACCAAGTGGTATAGAACTAGAATGCCCAAAAATATATATATATATATATATATATATATATATATATATATATATATATATACTTGATGCGACGAGACATACAATAGCATAGAAAGAATGTACGCAGCCCGACTCATCCCGAAATATAGAGAAAATGTAGTGTTTCATTAAATAAACACAATGAGTGCAATGGTGGTCGGTGTTAGCTTTCTGGCTTGCTCCAGGCAGTGTCTTCTTAGAATACACCGAAAATGGCTGCTCTCTGAACTGCGTCCCAGCGGCTGGAAAACTGTCGTGTAGCTGCTACCACTGAAATGAACCGATAACTAGGGGCTACTCCCCTTGCCGGAATGAGCTGAAAATCTGGAATCCTCCTCTACTCACCAATCCCGACAAAACCCAGAAACCACATTAGAAATGGCTGACCTCCGAAAAACACCCCCTTGGGGAATTACGCTGGCCTCCAAGGCTCTACGCAGAGGCTGAATAGGAATGAATGAAATACCACCTCAAACTCCACCAAAATTCTCCCAAAGGCAAAGGTTGATCCTCTGCTCAAAATCTCAGCTCAAATCTCCTACAAAAATCCCAATCTGGAACACCTCCTAGATGGACTACGTCCTCCCTCTCAATGACTGTGCAGTCTCTTTGAATGCTCGGCTCCGCAACAAAACCCAACACCAAAACCTCCCACAAAATGCTGAAGAAATAACCTTGCCCGAGCAGGCACTCGAAGTCCCACGGGGCTAAGGGAGAAATCTCCGACCGGAGACACTCAATGCACTAAACAGTGCTGCAGACTGGCTAAACAGCCAGCATGCTCAAGAAGTCGAAATGACCAGCTCAATATCATCAACAACGAATGCTGCAAATGAGGAGGTTGTCCTCCTTATATAACGTTGGCCTTTCTCTCTCAAACCCTAGGCCTCTCATCCAACGTAGCCTCCTTGGCCCCCACGCTGCCAACTCAACCTGTGTTGTCTCTCCAAGTGTTCACGTGGGCCCCTTCCCTACGTGGTCCTTTTGCCCCCCTCGATTCACTTAAGTTACAACGTTGTGTCTAGTAGGGAGTGCACTTTATTTTTAGAGTGAGTTATGTCCCCCTCTACTCACCTTTATTTATAATTTAATTATATAAGGCAAAATTGATCAAAATTAATATTTCCAATTCGCTACTGCTAATTGGGAATATTACAAATGTTCTGTTTAGGATGTCTAATGACTTTGTTATTGATATCGCTTCAATCTTTCAGAAAACGCTTAAGGAATTGAAGGGTGTTTCGACCATAAAGAACTGTTTCTTTTATGGTCAAGAAAGCTTCTTTATGAGCATGACCCTAATGATGTGTTGCTAACAACATTTCCTTTGGTTGCATGCTTTGAATCTCGCTCTGCTATTTATAATGTTTCATTTACAAGAGAACTCATCGACCATTTGTTTCATATCATTCGAGTAGTTGTGCATCCTGTTGTCCGCAAAGCACACCTCCATCCAAGAAAGGCATATTCAACGGTAGCCGGACCTACACCACGGACGGGATCCCTATCACAAACGGTCTAGAGTCTAGTTGGGACTTTACACCCAGGAGATCCCCTTATTGTTGGTCGGGCATTTTTTCCCGTCAACAAACTGTTAAACCTCCTGATGAATTCCTCTTATGCTCATATCTAGATGCTTTTGGTGTTGATACCGCTTATGAGTTAAGGAGGAAGGAGCCTACAACTTTGGGTATAGCACAAACTGAAGCCTTGAAAATAGAGAGGGCTAGAAAGCAATTAGGAAAATCTAAGATTCCTAGTTTCGCTAGAGGGCCATCAAAATCGAATGATTCCAAAGGTAAGGCCAAGAAAGAGACTACCCATGATCCTATTAAAGAGTTAACCCAACTCTTCAAGAGCATGGAAGCAAATCACGCTAAAGAAATGCAAGCCGTGCAAAATAGGTTGGTGGCCATGGAAAGATCGCAAGCACAAAGATTCCAACCTAGGCCAAATAATGGATGGCAAAAGAATAAAGGCCCTCAACAAGATTATAGGCCTCCAAATCCATTGGAATCCACCAACATGGTAGATCAAATTTACCTTTTTTGTAGGCAATGTAATGAGTTCTGTAAGGTCTCTATTCATCATTTACTATAAAACACTTATCTGATCTTTATATTTAAGCAGAAAATAATTGCAGGAGGATTTAAACTTAAACTCTAATTAACAGATTCGCGGTTTCAGAATATTCCTAAGTTCACAAACCCACTAACCAGCTGATGCTAAGACATGATAAGTAACTGATGCTCAGAGAAATACCTGGAAACGGTGAGCTGCAAACCAGAGTTTAATCGATGGTTGTTGGATGAACTGTTCAAGCTGATAACTGCTGGAACCGTGATCCTCCTCTCCATCTTATTGGACAGATTACAGAACCAAAATGTTCCTCCCAGCCAATTTAGGATTTAAACCCAAATCCAGAGGACGCCTCCTCTACCCCCGTGCCCAAAATCCCGAGAACAGTAAGTCTCCCTCCCACAGTTGATAAATTTCCCCACAACAGCCTTCTCCATTTCCTCACAACAGCCTTTCTCCCCTTTCATCTAAGAACAAAAGACCCCCTTCCTCCTTCATGTCTTCTTGTTTAAATAACAAGCTGCCCCACCGCCACAACACCATCCAGCTAACATCCCACCGCCACAACTCCATCGATATAAGACGTCTATAAATGTAGAAATGAATGTTTTCAAAGAGGTGTCATTCGAATGATATGGTTTGCATTAATGAGATGTCCTTTGAATGTAATATGATAAGGTTGTATTAATGAGAGGTCATTCGAATAAGATGATAAGGTTGTATTAATTTGAATATATTTAATCATGGTGCTTTGAATGTTTAATGAATTATTCTAATTATTCTTTAAAGTTAGTTTTTCTTTATGTTTGTATATTATATTTATCTATTAGTTAAATATTAGGGAGTAGGAACTTAGGGTGTGGGTTGTTACATACTTCCTCCCTTCGGAAAACTTCGTCCCGAAGTTAGGGTTTCATATACTCATATCGATAATTGTATTTTAGAGATTAGGGTGATTGTAGAAGGCTGATTTTTAAGATTGAATTTCTGTTTGAATAAGTATGTACCTGCAATTTTAATTGTTCTCATCTCAACCAAATCTCCAAACTATTCTCAAATCATCCTATCCTTCCTAACCTCTTCCACTCCCACCCTATCCGTCCTCTACAGGAATATGCCATGGCATCAGTTTTACTGATCCATTCATAGACCTTAAGGATATCAGCGTCGAGTACGTCGAACTGATATGCTTGTAGGCATCCGGCAGTCATCATCACACGTCTAGGGGAGTGTGACTCGCACAGTCCTCCCATGACTCCAGGTATCGGAGGATAACCGGTGGGCAACACTTCCACCCCTCCCAATAGTACCAGGGTCAACACCCTATCATGGAATCTCGGGAGTCTCAACTGTTCTGGGGATTCTGTCATCACGTATTATGGTTCTGAAATCAGTATTCTGCAAAGCAATTACTTATACACAATCTGCAATGTAAACACTCGTACACACATTACAACACATGCATCTATATTGTTCATAACAAATTGTTACCCATATAACAATCTCTACACATTCTAAATATACTGTTATCAATGTAAACATTCGTACACACATTACAACATATGCATCTATATTGTTCATATTCCTGCAATGATAATTTAAATGACATAAGGCATGTTGGTATCCCTGCACTTAGTAAAGTCAAACAATAGCATATATTCGGTATCACTAGAGTTAAGTAACATCCGTTCTTTATGGTTACCCATGTACCAGCAAGTAAAATTCATTCTTAAGAGATAATTCAAAATAAAGTTTACAAATTCATGGATAGGCTATGACCACTCTCTATACATGACCAGTAAGCTGTGTGATTGTGATTACAAAGCTGTAAGTTAGGCTAGTATTTGATTATGTCATACTCTTCATAGTTAATAAAATCAATGGGAATCAGTGAAGATAGTGGTATGTTAATAAAGAATATTGAACCTTTACCCTTAGCTCCATATTAGTACAATATTATCATGTTTATTATGTAACATGGTGAGAGATAAACCTCTATACAAAAGAGCTTTTATTACCGTTATAAAAGGTTAACCATGTGAATCCATTGAATAGTATAGCTTATATAATACTGATCTTATGAACATGTGGACTACTAGAATCTTATAACAAGCCCGAGTATCACTACTGGTCAAGTATGGCTATTTCCATAATAAGTATACCATGTGAAATAGGTGAAGCAAGAAGGTCTCTCTTATATACGAGTAGAAGTTATAGCAGATAGGGTTCCACCTTTATCAAGCCTATGATTGCCATTACATCTATCCTTATTCATACTTAACTAGTGAATGGTACAGGTGTTACTAATAGTGATGGAAACAATCGAAATGTTAAAGCAGGTACATGTACGAGCTTATTGATGTGGAAACACACAGATCAACTACTTGTTAGGTTATGATTGGAACCCTATTCAGACAGACTAAGCTAGCATGATATGAGGTTACGACCGGTGGGTCGCTTAACTGCTTAGATAGGGTGATATCTTAGGCATAATATGCGTTACTACCACCTTCTCTATTATGAAACTTGCTTAGGTAATGATATATTAGTAAATGAACATGAGATACACGAGCTCAGTACATATATGACACAGGTTTATTATGGAATCACTTAGAGCACTCGAAACCATGCTTTTATAGGTAAGCTCTAATCCAACTAGATATGGTATTACACTCAGTAAGCTATGAAGATCATATGGTTCACTGTCACTCATATAATGCACTCACTCTAATTATGGTTATACACTCCTTGTTATTACCCAATATACGTGTTACTTAAGCTCATTGATCAATATTTATTATGGATACTTATTAATATAACCATTGTTATAATCCCAACTGTAATTAACAGAGTCAAGTAGATCACAGTTATTGTACTAGTAATAAGCAGATATGTATGTTATTAGAATACCTGCATTTTAGATAATGAGTGCCATTTGTGAGTATCCATCCTATCGCTTCCCTTTTGTTCCCTTAGATATGGAACACAGTAAATCTCATAATGGTACTGGACAAATGGGCAGATAGTATAACCACTAAGTAATGGAAATGATTATGTTATCCCAATCTTTTCACTTATATATATGTAGTATTTAACCCATTATACTGTTATGATAAGCTCTATTATGAGAAAATTCCATGAAATCATAATTACTATGCACTTAGTATCCATACATGCCTAATTACTCCTATATGAGCATAGTGAATGTTCCTTTACCTCATCTATATGCATAGAGTCGTACAGTCAATCTGTGATATGGAACTCGGTCAATGGTAGAGATAGGTAGTACTAAGGCCATTAAGAGGATAGAGTCACCACTCTTCCATGAACATGAGCTTGCAGCTTTGCTATATGAGATGGTGGTACTCATTCAGATCAAAGCTTAGAGAATAGGCAACACTAATGAGAAAACCCATTGTACTAATAATATGTTACAAGCTTATACTACCAATCAAATGGGGATATCGTAATCAAGCATTCTAATAAAAGTACTAGTAGTTGATGTGATAAGCTACTGCAAGCCCGCATAGTTATAGCACTAGTTAAGTAATATCCATGATGTTGAACAAGCTGGTAACTTATTTAAGCATGGTGAATCAATAGGGATAGTAAGCACAGTGTTGATTGGGCTAAAAGTAGTCAGAAAGTACAAGTGTAAATTCAAGTAATGTGATACATAGAACAAACAAGGTTACTAATACAGCTTATACAAGTTTAGATCAGCTAAACTACAGAGAAAGAGTGATATCTCAATAGTAAGCATTCACCTAATTAACTTTATTCACTCAGATTAGTATGAGTAAGTTATGCAATAAACTTGAAATCATCTATACCACTTAGATATTGCGCTCTAACCTGTTCACTTGTACCACTTGTACCAACCTAAGTTGAATATTATTGCATAAAGCAGGGAAAATATAAGACATATAGGGAATATACTGAGTATAACATATCTTGGTCGATGCCAAGTTTACTTTACTTTTTCAGTCATTGCCAACACAGTTACTCTGCACCAGATTCTTGAATTCAAAAGGAAACATCTAAGGATCATTCACATCTATAGTTATGATTGCCATATTTCACATGTGATTGCCAACATCCAAAATTGCTCCAATAGTCATCCAAAATTGCTCCAATAGTCATACTTCTCATAGTTTCAAGTGATGTTGATGTAATTATGAGGGTCAATTGATTTGCTTATATGTGTTCAATCTATAACCAAGATGTGGACATACGAAAAAGTCTCTATATTCAATGATTGATATAGATCCTATATACACCATGGTCATCCAGACATTTGTACACATAGCAATTGCTATTAATTCCATAAAATACCAGAAACTCAGGTTAGCCAATTTAGTTTCTTGATGCAACAAGGCCCGCAAGGTAGCACAACCTCTAATAAAGAATACAAATTTGTTTGTACATGCTAAGGCTCCCAGTTGTGTAAAACACAAATGGTCAGCAAAATACAGGATTTAGCATTTTTTTTTATTTTTTATTTTTTTTAAACCATTGTGCCATAGAAGGTTCAGAAGCCACTTGCAATAGAATGTTTGGATGCCACCACAGAAGGTTCAGATTTGTCATATAAGCTTTTGGATCTTCATTAGATAGTTCAAATTTCAAGAAGTTTGGATACCTTTCCAGAGATAGTTTTAGACTTTCGATTTCTTTCAAAATATATCACTTCGCATATATACATATATATACCTTAGAGATACGAGCTTTAGAAATTAGAATATAAACAATAAATTCGGGCAGATTGTCAAAATTTACAGTAGTTACGGTTCTGTCTCTATCACATTTTCTTCTTTGGTTTGTTATGACTTCTAAGGATATTAAAACTGTATCTGAGACTTATCTGAACATTCAAACTGATATTGTATAATGCTTTCAACAGTGTAAAGTCTCATATTTGTGCGCGTTTTATTTTGTTTGTTTTTGTAAGTCAATTTTTCAAATTAGGCTCATGACACAAAAGCCCCTCCCAAATCCTATCAACTGCTGATACACGAGGATCTCATGACAAACTCAGCAACACTTTCAGCAAGAAAAAAAAACATTCAAGCAAGCAGAAACTTGAACAATCCAAAGCTCTCTTCCGGACTCCACGAGTGTTAATTCAGAAATCCCTTTTAAAGTTTTATGAGCTCCATTATCAAGTGTATTTTAGCACAGGTAACAAACGTATTACCTTAATATAATTCTTCGTGGAAATAATCTATCGAAACTTATTCCTATATATTCGGAAGTCTCGTATATGGAAGGTTTTATGGAAGGTTTGGAAGCCCTACTCGGATGAAGTAGAGAATCATAAGTTGACAGGTTGAACCCAGTAAACCACTATCTTATTAGTTTAAAATAACATTGTTCTAACCCGGAACCAGTCCTCTAATGCCCTTTTGTCTTGTTGTTTTTCAAAGTTTCAAACTAAACTGAAAATTGCTCCAAAGGCGAAGATAATAAATATTGGGATACCTTGGATAAATTCATCCCAGTAAATTAAGTCAAACATAAAGGTTGTTGTCATCAGCCAAAAACTATTAAACCTGCATATTGGCAGTTCCTCAAAAGTTCAATGCATTTTCTCAAGGCTGACTTTATGTTTTGCACAGATTCATAACAGCCTCCAAGAAAAATCACAGAGAATGATCATTCTACTAAAATCTAATGGAATGCATACATTTTTATTTTATATATATATATATATATATTTATTTATTTATTTATTTATTTATTTATTTAGCTTGAAGTGTGAAAGAAAATATATATATAAGGATTTGAGTTTGAATCTATTCCTCACCTGATGTAATACAGTTGACAGAGACAACAAACTTCGCCAGAGATAATGCGTTATCATCTTGTCTGTGCACATCAAAGATGTGGAGTCTAGCTGGCAGTGGGCATTAGTACCATTGCCATATAAGCACAAACAAAACAAATCTTTGACACGGCAAAGTTTAGCAACTGAAGCTCGGCTTTACAAACAAATATATTATAACCTCATACGATATACAATTCCGCTTTACAATTTATCCATAACTTGCAAAACTCGGCTGTTCAAATAAACTCGGCTTTTCAAACAAACTCGGCTTTTCAAACAAACTCGGCTTTTCAAATATGCAGGGTCTCTGTTCATCTTTTAAACAAAATATTTAACCAAAAAAAAGTATACGGTATAAATTAAAACCATATATATTGATGATAAGATCCAGCACTGTGACATGACGAGTCAGATATTCCCACAGAATCCATAGGATACAGAGGTGATATGGGTGAGCTATGGTTGTGTTGTTTTTCTTCCCTGAATATAGCTTGCCTCTCAACATCAGGCAGTGAACCCTTGGACAGTAGCTGTGTTACACGCGGATCCAATCCTGCTGGAGAAGAATCACGATATGTATGAGAGCTTATGGCAATACCACCGAGTTCAGGTTTATACAGTACCCTCATCTTATTCAAGGTATGTATTGTACCAGGTAAGCCATTTCTGCTACTTCTTCCCCCATATATGTCATTCTCACTGCTTGGATGCTCAGACGGGTCTAGAGGCCTTAACATAGACATGATATCCACCCTCAGCAACTAAAAACCACTATTACTTCAAAATCTTTTATGCTCTACTATGTCTCTGTCATAACAATGACATAAAAAGTGCACATACCAGGACGCAGATTATAAATTGGAAATCTTGTTTTATTCGGACCCTGAAACACAATTGACGTCGATATGATATAATTTTAACCCAAAATAATACCCAACGATATATATATAAAACCATACAAAAAACCATACAATATAGTTTTAAATCTATACGATATATTTTAATCTAATCATACATGCATATCGGTGGTATTATTATATTCTGTTTATTGCACATTCGGTGGGATATGGGTATATCGTGATACAACAATTTTTTATTTTTATTTTTATAATTCATTACATCTGCTGGCTAAATGACTCCAATACACGACTAACATCGGATTTGATAGCGTGGCTTCCCTTTATCGAATTTCATAACGTGGCTTCCTATCAGATATTAATAATTTGACAGCGAGTGATATAGATACCCAGATGGCAATCCGTTGTCCTACGATTTTTCACTAAGTTCTTCCTGCATTCGATTTTTTTTTTTTTTTAAAGCCGGGATGGTCCTATTCGAATGTAGATGGCTTCATTGAGCCCGAGAGGTTAGTGACAGATTTAAATTTGAAGTGTTATGCCCGCGCAGGTTCGAACACTGCCATTACCATAGCAGAGACTTAAATTTGAAGGGCTAGGCCCGCGCAGGTTCGATCACACAGCAGTCTCCACCTACTCACGCAGCATTGCGCCAAATCTGAATGCTGCAGATCCAACAACAACCAACATCGCCGGTCAACCTCCACAGTTCAGCGCTAGAGTAAAGGCACAGGCATAGGCACAAGTAGAGTATGTCTGGGAACAGTTGGGCGTGTATCGAACAGAAAACCCATTCGCAGAACCGAATAGAGATCGATCCATGAGCAGAGCATATTCAATTTCATTGGATGAATATCGAACAGGTAGAATAGAGCGCCTTGAGCAGCACATCGAACACTTTATTGTTGCTGGTTGTGCGTGTACCTTTGCTGGAGGTCGGTCTGGAGAGCCTTGTTCTGTTTGTGTATGGTAGCTAAGTCATTTCTAGGTTGCGTGTTGTGCATAAGGACTCACATCTGCCTATGGAAGAACTGGTTTGTGAGTTATACATTCACCTGTGACAGATTTCTCTCAAAGATTATTTGTACATGCTAAAAGGGGTCTCAAATTACCTCATTGTCCTGAACACGTAGACTGATGATCATTATTATTGTCCCCTTGTTGTTCTCTGTATCTCTGAGACTGGGTATGTTCATATCTATATTGTTATCTCTGTGGAAATAATAACTTGTGTTGCTGGTGGTACTAACTTATTCTAATAGTCATCTACAACCATTCTGTGCACTCTAGTCCACTGATATTTCTAATCTCAGCCTCCTTATTTGCTGAAGCGTGATAATAATTCAATGCAAAGTGGATATCATCTGTTCCTAAATGTTTTTATCATATATGTTTGGCGTTGTTTGTGACATTTATGCTGTAACATTTTACAAGTTACCCACCGTACAATGTCTGCAAACTGTTTGTGAAAGTACCACAGAGAGCAACCTATTAATCTTTTGAAAAATGTGTGTGTTTCTTCCAAGATATTTGTGGTATGTATCTTACACTTGCAATCATTTTTAGAGCGATGTAAATTGTCCAAATTGGCTTTGTCTCATATATAAGTTGCTCATCGGCTTTTAAACTAGTTTTATTGTGAGAGTTGATATAAAATAACTGCTTCTGTTGACCTGGGCTTAGGTTGACTATATTTCCATGTCCAAGGTTTCTTTTTTTTTTTATTTCTATGCCTGTATATATATTCACCATCTGGTATTTACTCTCATTTTGAACCATCTCCTTTATAAATATATGGTATATTCATATTTTCCAGATTGTAATGACTTTTGTCAATTTAAGGAGTGGATTAGCTCTAATTGCTTTTGGTAATACAGTTACCGCATTCTGTTTTGATAAAATATTTTACTTGTGCATCTCTGGTTGCCATCACAGCAGTAGGATGGACAACATAGCCATATTTCTACACTTCAGCAGCACAGTTTCTTATTAACGTCCTGAAAAAAAAAAAATTTAATTTGTTAGCGGGGACTGTAATTGCTTTCCCTCTTTGCACATATGCCATATAACTACGTTCTATAATATCTGGAGTTATCTCCTATAGAGAGAATATAATGAAGACAGCTGATGTAAGCAATTCAACCAAGATGCTTCATCAATGTTACATTCTGCATTTTACAACCTAATATCTAGCAAAATATATAGAATTGCGACTGAAGATGTCCTCTGGCAGACCAGTTCCTTCCTTTTTGTGGTTATTTCCAAAGAGGGGTTTTATGTCTTATTTCTTCTTTCTTTATACTGACTTGGCAGGTACTTTTATTTGGCCATGCTAATCTTTCCAGCTAAATTATCAACATGTAATTATCAATCTAACAGGTCCGAGAGTTTGAACAAGCGCTCTGATACCATGTGTAAGGTTTCTATTCATCATTTACTATAAAACACTTATCTAATCTTTATATTTAAGCAGAAAATAATTGCAGGAGGATTTAAACTTAAACTCTAATAACAGATTCACGGTTTCAGAATATTCCTAAGTTCACAAACCCACTAACCAGCTGATGCTAAGACATGATAAGTAACTGATGCTTAGAGAAATACCTGGAAACGGTGAGCTGCAAACCAGAGTTTAATCGATGGTTGTTGGATGAACTGTTCAAGCTGATAACTGCTGGAACCGTGATCCTCCTCTCCATCTTATTGGACAAATTACAGAACCAAAATGTTCCTCCCAGCCAATTTAGGATTTAATCCCAAATCCAGAGGACGCCTCCTCTGCCCCCGTGCCCAAAATCCCGAGAACAGTAAGTCTCTCTCCCACAGTTGATAAATTTCCCCACAACAGCCTTCTCCATTTCCTCACAACAACCTTTCTCCCCTTTCATCTAAGAACAAAAGACCCCCTTCCTCCTTCATGTCTTCTTGTTTAAATAACAAGTTGCCCCGCCGCCACAACACCATCCAGCTAACATCCCAACGCCACAACTCCATCGAGATAAGACGTCCATAAATGTAGAAATGAATGTTTTCAAAGAGGTGTCATTCGAATGATATGGTTTGCATTAATGAGATGTCCTTTGAATGTAATATGATAAGGTTGTATTAATGAGAGGTCATTCGAATAAGATGATAAGGTTGTATTAATTTGAATATATTTAATCATGGTGCTTTGAATGTTTAATGAATTATTCTAATTATTCTTTAAAGTTAGTTTTTCTTTATGTTTGTATATTATATTTAGCTATTAGTTAAATATTAGGGAGTAGGAACTTAGGGTGTGGGTTGTTACAAGTTCCATGAAGAGCCCACATGCCCATATGTAAAGAGAATTATGGAAGGTAGCATGTTGGGAGATGAACATGTCGGAACTAGTGGTCCAATCAATATGCTCTCCATGGAAAATCAAGTATACACCATTGAGAGAAATCAAGAGATTGACCATAGGCCTAATGATCTTGGGGTTAACAATATGATTGCAAATTTTAACAAAGTCACTAAGATTTTTGGGGAAAAGCCTACATCTAGACAGATTCTTGCTATGGAAAAACACAAAGGGATGACTTATCAGAAAAGGGATATTCAAGACCAGAATAATCACAGAAATTTTTCTCCTCATACTTCAAAATTAAATTTCGACTTGAGAAATTGGGTAAATAATGCAAAGGTTTCTATCCCAGTGACAAAACTTTTAAAAATACCATCTCAAAGGGCCAAGTTACTAAGTGCAATTGAAGTTACCGAAATTCGTTGAAAACCCTTTGCGTGTCCTGAATCGAGCGAATCAAACACGATTCGGTGGGACACGTTTTCTCCGGTCGTGTTCGATCATGTCCCATTCGTGTTCGATCGTGTCCGGGGAACGAGTCCATTGTGTCTTGATTCTAGTACACGTGACCCCTTGATTTGTGTGTCACGCGGCCCATAAAGGTCGGTTTTGTGTCATTTCTCACTCACTTTTCTCTGTCTCTCTTGTTGTGGGTGTGTGCGAGTTATTGACCACTGGAGTGGCACCTGATGATTATGGGAAGACTACATGCCCAAAGATGAACCAGAAGACACCTTTACCATCAGATATCAACAGATATCATCAGTTCAGCAGAGTCTTTTAACTCTATTGCTTCTTCTCGTTTTCTTCTTTAGTCATCAGATTTTGTAGCCCTACAGGGATATTGTATAAATGTCACTAGCATGATGAATACAGCCATGTAACAGGGCTAGGATGTTGGGATTTGATCAGAAAGCGAGTACACCTTGGAGTGTTATTTTTACTTGGTTAATTATTCCTTCTTTTTAGCGGTGAATAATTTTCTAGCTTTTTTTACTCATTACATTACCCCAAAGCCGGGGTGACGGCTTGAAGGTTGAGCCCCTAATGCATCTTAGTGTCTAGAGTCAATGTATATTACCATGCTAGATCATCTCTGAAATTTCGCGGAATTTGACTAGGTCTAAATAGGATTTTTTAATAATTAAAAATTTCCCGCAAAACGGGATTTTTTAATTAATTTGTATGTAATGATGTAAATAAGCGGTCTTAGGAAATGTCTGAGGCGTGTGACTACTCGAAATTCATCCTCAGAGACCCACCATTAACCAAGGACCCACTTTGAGGGTCAAAAAACGACTTATAGTCCATCATAATCCGATTTTTCTAATGTCAGTGGCAAAAATGAGGAAAAATTCAAAAAAAATTGAATAATTGGAAAAATTTAGAAAAATTTCCAAAGTCAAAATAAGTCAAATTTTGACATGGAAATTATGTGTAAGGTCAAAAGTGATGTGGAAACCATGTGGGGCCCACCACATGAAGCAGAAATCAAAGTCAAAGTTCCAAGTGGCAAGTCAAAGGTTCCACGTTGAGCTCATGAGAAAATCATGTATGGCTAAATTTCAATAATTTTGTTTAATTCAACATGTTGAAAATAAACTGGTTCAAATTAAAAGTTTAGAGGGGGACAAAAGGAATGACATGGTAACCATTTTTGAGGTCAAACTAATGCCAAGTCATCAGTCAACAAAGTGGGCCACGCATTATAAAATAGGTAGTTCAAAATCAGTTACGGATGGTAAAATTTCAAAGGGAGTTAGTGGGGACAAAGCTGCCACGTAGGACAGGCCTTGTCCCACACCAAGTTGCTCTTGTCCCCACTTAACCCACATGTTGGCACACATATCAGCCAATGGTTATTGCAGACCTGTTAAAAGATGTTTACGCACCAGCAGATCAGCTAGTCAACGCAACAGTTTTTTGGCTCAATTTGCAAGGTGTCACACTTTGGTTTGTAGTCAAGGATTCGATGGGAGTTTGATTCACATTCACCTACTTAATTTCACACATGGCAGTCCATAAAAATTTGCACATGGAAAAGGAGATACGCAGGCACAGGATGGTGACACGCACAACAGTAAATAAGCATATTTGGGGTGGTAGTTAACTAAGTTAATGGGCAGAGATTTGAGGGAGTTTGTCTCCTATACACTTCAGTTGAGTCAACATATGGACAGCAGTTGAGCTAGTACGCAGATCCTCAAAGATGATAGGTTGGCCAAAACAGGGAAGAATACAGACTTAATTGAAGACGCCTATCAGCAGTTCATGCCACCTACAACAGTTCTTACAGCCACTTGTCATTAGTCTTTACATTGAGATTGTCTCCTATTTCTCTATAAATTGAGCTATTGGCTCTCATTTTTAGATCTTGGATACAAGCTCTTGTGCTTGGGGAGGTTCTACCACTTTGTATACTCATCTTTCAATGAAATAAAAAGACTTTGGGTTCATATGTGGTCTCTTGCCTACACTTTGATGGTATGATTTTGTGATTATATGCATATATTATACTTGATGTAATTTCCATTTGTTATTTTTCCTTAGCTTCATTGATTTACTAGTGTTGAGCTACCTTTCGCTAGCATTTGGATTAGAGAGTTAATCTAGAATGGGACATCTTAGTTACTTTTTGGTGGAATTGCTAGGATTTCCTTTTCATTTTATTATCTAATCCCTAATGGAAACTAATAAATCATGTTGAGCCTGTGTAGAAAATTTTGTAGATCATAGCTCAAGCGTGACAAGACATCCTAGTTTGAATTATCCCACTCTTGAGGATAAAGTGGAAGCATCTCACATATTTGTTCTTCCCCAAGTCTTCATCCTTTGGATTCTTATACAGAGTTCTCCTAAGACTTGAGTTGTGATAACATCCTGCTTCAAAGCTATTTTTTTCCAAACCTATTTTGAGCTCTTATTGGTATATATCAGTTAGCATAGAGCATATGGTTGATTATTCAAGGATAGAAGTTATACTTTAAAACCTTGATAAAATTCTTGTATACTATTTGTGAATAATTTTGCACTCTCTCTCTCTTACTATTTCTCATTCACTTTGGTGATATTTTGCAGAAGTTTAGGAGCTGATATAAGGGTTATATATCGCGGATTTTTTGAGGTTGTTTTGCAGAAATATCGAACTTTGCTGAAGGGTTTTTCTCACATTTTGTTTTGGCAAGCTTAAGGAAGGCATGCTTGAAATCTCCTTACCTTTTATTGCAGACCTTTAAGCGCTGATTTGGAGCCATTTTTGGACAGACCATGACCTCTTAGAGCTTCCTCTTCTTAGTTGGCCGTGAGCTACAAAAGGCAGCCCGTCCTCCTCTCCTAGGCCGTGGAATTCTTGGGAAGAGGCACTTCTTTCCTTCTTGTGCAACATGCTGCCATAAAATTCTGTCATAGCAGTGCCTTGAACAAGTCTTCTTATCTCCTTTGTTGGCAAGATTTTGAGACTCTTTTTGGGAAATTCTTCTCTTGTAATTCATTATGAAAGTATTGGCATAAATTTTTCATTGTTTTCTTTCACCATTAAAAGCCTTGTCTCTCTAGAAGGAAGGCTTTCTTCATTGTAAAATTACTCTAATAAAAAACTATTTTTTATTGAGGGACCTTGGGAGTTTCTCCCATGGTATCCCGCCCCCTCATTTAGAGGGATGACCTTTACTTGTGGACAGACTAATCTCTTTAGTTTAGTTTCTCTAATTCTTTTCACTAATCTCATTCATGCATTATTAGTCTTTTAACATAATACTCATATCTACTTTCATTTTGTGTAAATTGAGCTTGGTTTGCCATTTCCATTTCTTGAATACTTGTATTGTGCCATCTACTACAACACATGTAATATTTCTTTTGAGAAAACAGGTACTTTACATTTATTTGGCAAGCTTAGACTAGTTTATTTATCCATCTAATTGGTTTCACATATCTCTTGAATACATTTTTTCATCATCTTATTGTCAATTCATGTTTATTTGGCATTTTGATTATTGTTGATGTCTCTTAAAGCATTCATGTGTCACTTCATTTGAAGCAATTTGATATCTATTTCATTTACGTGCAAGCAATCTATTTGGAACTTGTGGAGCTACATTAAGCTAATTTTCGCTTTCACTTTTTATTGAAGATATTGGTACCATTTACATGAGCATTACCTCTTATTTTTAAGCTTTGATATCAATATTTTTGTTTGGAAGCAACAACATTCACTAAAGCAATCATTTTAGTACTAAATTTTATCTCTAAAATTAACCTCCAACTTAAGTTAGTTGTATAGACATTAGGGACCCTCCACCCCTATTGACTCCTCACTGTGAGATCCGGATTTAGGGCGAGGGTGAGGTCTGGAGACAGGAGTTAAATTGAAAATTGTTTTAGAATTCTATTAAAAAACTAAACCAAGAGCACCTTCACATCACAACTTTACTCGCAATTTTGCTATCTCATGTACTTGTTACTTTGGTGGTTATTTAGCTCATGAATATTTAATGTCATTATCATTTGTTACTTGAGCACTCTCTTACAAGTACTTTTTCATTTATTGCAAGTGATGCTTATATATTTATCTTGGTCTAACACTTGCTTTGCGGGATTATTGTCATTGTATCTTGAATTTCATTTTTGAACAAGCACTTGTCATTTACTTTAAAGCATTGGTCTATATTTTGAACACATCATTGAATATTGCTCATATACTTATATGTTTGTTTACATCTTGGAATTGAGTCATCTTTGATAAGTAATTCTTTCTAATCAATTCTCCTAGAAACCTCACATCATTGATTTAGTTTATCTTTAAGGACCACCCCCCTTAGCTAATCTAGGAGATAGCTTAAACGGAGAGAGTCGAGAATATGTGACAGCCCTTTCTCTTAGTTCCTTGCCACCAACCACACCTGGTGGGGTTGAAGGCTTTTCCCACTAACTGTAGGTAGGTGTAGGCAGCAAGGTTAACAGGAGCGAATAGCAAAGGGTTTGGGAGCATTTTGGAGGTGATTCAAGCAACAAGCAAGTGCGGATTTTTTTTTTTTTTTTTTTTTTTTTTTTACAAGTTTGTGCATTTTTTTTTATTTTTTTTGCAGCATTCATTGATCAATCAAGGGCAACACCGAAGGGGCAAAGGAAGGGGAAGAATGTCCCAACTGGAGACGCCCCTCCAGTTCCAATTTCATCAGGATCTGCAAGTGTTCCCTCTATTGGAAGTGGAGTTGCAACAGCAACTTCAAATGTTGAGGGAAGAATTAATTTAGAAAAACAACAGGCTCAAGAAAACAAATATCCCTTATGGAAGTATGTTACACGAGAACAAGGGCCACACAAACAAGTTGAAGGGAGGAGGCAATGCTGCTTGGAAATGCAACTATTGCAACAATCATTTAATGAGCACTTATTACCATGTGAAATCTCATTTGTTGGCTTTACCAGCTGTGAAATTGCAGCATGTACACAAGCTTCTTTAGCTAAGAGGAAAGAAATGGAAAAAGAAGCCAATGTTGGTATGGCAAAGGTGGATGCAACATCTAAAAAAAACAAGAATGATGAACCCCTTCCATTCTTGAGGAAAAGCAGCAAGAACTTCATATTCTTTAATGTTGCACACTCACCTTTATTTATTGAGATGTGTCAAGCTCTAACTCAAGGGGCTCCATCAAGGTATGTGCCTCCTGGGTCAAAGAAGCTTAGAACCACATTGTTGACTAAGGCAAAGAAAGAGGTGGACAAAATGCTTGAGCCTATTAAATCAGCATGGCCAACATCTGGGTTAGTATTGTTTCTGATGGATGGACAAATCCAGCACGCCACCCACTCATCAACTTCATGGTGTCTTCTTTGAATGGTCCAGTTTTCTTGAAATCAGTGGATGCACTTGGACAATACAAGGATGCACAATATATGGGTGAGTTGTTCATTAAAGTTATTGAAGATGTAGGTGTTGATTTTTTGCACCTGTTTGCAAGGTTGTTGGCATGATTGTGGAACCCAAATATCCACAAGCATTTTGGACACCTTGCATTGTCCATGCCTTGAATTTAGCACTTAAATCTATTGCTTCTGATGTGCTTTGGATTGGAAGTATTATTGATGATGCATGACATATCCGCAACTTTGTACAAAATCATATAAATACCCTCACAATCTACACGGAATACACGGTTTGCCTCTTCATTCATCATGTTGAAGAGGTTGAGGGAGGTCAAGACCGCTCTTGGAGCCATGGTTATTTATGAGTTTTGGTATTTTTGGAGGAAGACAGAACAAGCAGCCTCAAAAAGAGTGAAGGACACAGTGTTAGATGATGCTTGGTGGGAGAGGATAGATCTACTTATTAAAGATCATGGACCCTATCATTGCTTTGCTAAGATTTGCAAATACGAACCAACCCATCATAGGAGAGGTTTATGAGGGATGAGATTCCATGATTGAGTCTGTGAGGACCTTTATTTTATAGAGTCAGTGCTCCGAGTATGAGACATCATCAGAGGCATTTTTCACCACCATACAGAATATTCTTGTTAGGAGATGGGACAAGAATTGCACACCTTTGCATTGTTTGGCTTATTCATTGAACCCAAAATACTATAGCCATGAGTGGCCAAATGGTGGACCTTCCCACAGATTCCCTCCTCACATGGATGGTGAAATTTCACAGGGGAGGAAGGATGCACTGAGGTGGATTTTTTAGGATAGAGCATTCATTGATGAGGTGGAAGATGCCTTTGTAGAGTTTGCCACTAGAATTGGTCGATTTGCAGGGCATGATGTGATTAGAGACAAGGGGGCTAAGAGGCCCTATTCTTGGTGAGAAACTCATGGGGCAACAAGCCCTCCTCAACAGCAGTTAGCCATGAGGCTCCTCTCTCATGTGACTTCATCCTCTTGTTGCAAAAGGAATTGGAGCACGTATGGGAATTTGTATAGTGTCAAGAAAAGCAGGCTTGAGCAGTCCAGGGCAAAGACAATGGTGTATGTGCACACCAACCTTCGTCTCATTTACAAATAGAGGGACAAGTGGTTGAAGGGAAAGACAAAGATGTGGGATGTGTTTCCTGATGATGTGGGTTTGGACAACAGTGTTGAGTTGGCATTGGCCAACTTGGATCTTAATGAGCCAGTGCTACAGCCTATCACTTTTGATTATGGTGATATTATTGAGGGGTCATCCTCCACGCCAGCAGATGCAGAGATGACATTGGATACAAAGGAGGAGAATACAGCAGAGTCGAGCAGTGGTGACCATGATGATGAATCATGACAATGATGTTGATTTTGATGATGATGATTGATGACTCATGAGCTACCTACTACCTTGAGGCTTGTATTTGTTTTGCATTTGCTATTTCTATTTGCCATTGGCATTGCTACTACTTATGTAACACATTTTGATTTTGATAACTTAATGAGAAAACTGCAGCTTCTTGTCTTTCTCCTATTGGATCATTGATGAATCTATCACAATTGTATTTGTATGCAAAATGTTACTTTGTAAAACTTACATCTAGATGAAGATCTATGTTTGAATCAATGAATTTGTATCATGAATGAGAATTTGTGTAAGAAATATGTAATTTTTAATATATATATATATATAAAACGTGTCCTAACGTGTCTTGTTCCGAGGGGTCAACATGCACGTGTCGGACACTCGAATTCTCGAATCCTCCGTGTCCCGTGTCCCCATGTCAGGTGATTTAGATCGAAAGGCAAATGATGGCTGGGACAAAATGAAAGTGGTGCACAAAAGCCTAACCTGGGCTCTACCCCTTGTTTCCCTTTAGGCAACCACCCTAAGAGACACATTTGTTGGGGGTGGGATTTTGTTGTTGCTTTGATGAGATTCTTGCTCCTCGCCCTAGTCTTCTCTTCTCCATCCTCCAGTAACACTCTTATGCTTATCGGTTCTTTCACATATAGTGGTATATTAGTTCCTGTGCCTTATAGATCATATGTGCCAGATGATCTCTCTAATGCATGTTAGTTTTTGTAGCATCAAATGTGTTCTAGCCACGAAATTTGGTAGAGAGGCTAGAATACATGAGATCTCCAAAACCCAGAAATTGTTTATGGAAATTCCACCTAGAGATGGCTTAATTAGATTATTAACTGATTTTTAAATATTTCCTAAGTCTAAACCTAGGGAATATGGTTAATTAATCAGAATTAATTAAGTCAACGTGAGAATAGTCTAGAAACTCACACAGATCGACTTCAAGATGATCATAGCCCTTGATTAAGGTTTAATCTTAGCCGTTGAAGTATCAATAGAGGATTATAAGAATTCGATGGGCACTTGGAGAAGACACACCAACAAGTTCGATTTCCTTGGCAGTTTGATTTCCAGAGAGCAGCAACAGTTGTCGGAGAGCCAGAGAAAGTTTTCTAGATCCAACGAGGCAGCAGCAAGGGGTCGAGTTATTCTCAGTGAGGCAATGCAAAGGACTGCACAGTTGCTTCAAAAGAGCAATTCGATTTGGCTGAAGGAAAATTTGATTCAACTTCCAAAGGTCGGGAAAGTCTTCCAGAGGGCTAGAGAATCAATTTCCTCAGTAGAGACAAGCAGAACGACTTCATCAGAGGAATTTTCGGGCTTAGATGTGTAAGGGTTTGTGTAAGCATTGTGCAAAAGCTGACGCAGAGGATCCAGGAGGACAATTTTTCTGAAGGAAAGTTGTGCCAAGGTTGCTTGTGTTGGAAGGGAAATTCCCTTAGGTAATTTTGGCTATATTTTCTTGATGTTTGGATTGCCAGTTAGGCATCCATAGATTTTACTCAGAATTCACTGTTGCTTAATAATAAAAACCCTTAGCTACAGCACCGGTTTTCCCATGTTGGGTTTTTCCGGGGACATTTGTCCAAAAATAATAGTTTCATTTTTATGTGTACGCTAGTATTTTCTCAGTTTCCAACACTATTATTTCCGCAGTTTTATTTGTGAAGATTGCAGTGTGATTTATTTGATATTTGTCGTAGCATATAAATTGTTAAAATAATTAACAATTAGAAAAATAAATTCCAATTGTTGCAATAGGATTTCAGTTTTGAAATTTTCACATGGTATAAGAGCGTGAGTGATTAGTCAGGAAGCTCAGAAACGGAAAAGAGAATTTCGCTGCTCAGAGGGAGCAGCAGGCCGAAATTCTTAGAGGCAGTGCAGTTCCCTGACAGGCAGGCTAAATTACTGAGGCAGAAATTCGATTTTCAATTGCAAGGTCGTAAAAAAGTCGAGTTTCCCGGGTTAGTGATTCCAACAATCAGAGCGAGCAGCTACAACTCAATTTTTCGCTGAGAAGATTCCTTGGTTGAAAGCAGAGGGTTTTGCAGCGATAAAACCAACATCGGGTGGAAGAGAAAAGCACCACAGCAGAGGGAAAATTTATCTCAGGGAACTTCGAGTCTCAGAAATTCGATTTTTCCAGGCAGATTGGCACTAGCAGGTAGCAGATCCACGCATTCCAAAAGGGAGTGCGAGTAACAGAGCAACATCCAAGCAAAAGGAAAGAGGGAGTTTTTGACAATTTTAGAGATGGCCACTGCAAGGCTTAGAGATTAGGATAGTTTGGACGGATCTTCCAACTATGTCATCTGGAAGGCTATGATGTCCTTCCTTCTAGATGAATATGGCCTAAAAAACTACATAGATAATGTGGTGTCAGTTCCCCAAGATGTTGATCAACAGAAAGAATACATGAAGGAAATGGCGAACGCGAAGCGGAATGGAGTTCGGGACTATATAGTCTCACATATAGCAGCCAAGGGAACGGCCAAAGAGATGTGAGATGCTCTCTCCGCGTTATATCAGGGTACTTCCGAGCAGTGGAAGATGTTCCTGGAATAAAAGTTGAGATACATCAGCATGCAGAAGGGGGAAGGCATAGATCCCTTCCTCACTAGCATTCAAGACGTCTGAGACCAGCTTGCAGTTGTTACGATAGCACCTCAACCATCAAAGCTAGTGAGGTTGGCACTGAACAATGTCTCTGAGTGGCAAGTTTTTGTCCAAAGTATATTGGGCAGAGACATGCTACCGAAACGGGACAGAATGAGGTCTGACTTACAACAGGAGGAGTTGAGACAAGCTTTGTTAAAGAGCTCCATCAGTGGAAGCAGCAGTAGCAGCAGATCGAAGGTGGTGAAGGAGGAGGAGAATATGGCCCTCGCATCAAAGGGTCCCAGTCAGGGGCAGGGGGAGCAAAGAAAGAAGTAAAGGGACCTATCTAAGGTCAAGTGCTTTGGGTATGGCGATTTTGGCCACTACCATACCCAATGTCCTCTTAGAAAGAAGGACAAGCAGGAGAAGCAGGACCAAGAAGTAACACATGCTGAGATAGATAAGTTATCCTATAGGTTGGAGGAAGACTTCGCGATGATGGCAGCCATACCTCCAAGAGTGAAGTAGGGTGACTTGGATTTGTAGCCCCAGAGAGCTACAGACTTGGGCAGGATCCATTGAGAAGTCCGCCTCATGGATCATTACCTTGCTCCGGGGGCCCACAGTATTCAATAGCAGGATGGATCAGTCGCAGTTGATGCAGTCTAAACCAAAGTGACAGTGGCAAACTAGTAGCAGTCAGGTGCTACGAAGCGCAATGCAGAGTCAACATCAACGCAGAATCTTCAGTGACAGTGCAGAAGCTAGTAGCAGTCAGAGACTCGAGTGATAGATGCATCATACTAAACACAATTAATTCAGTGTTTTGGATGCTTCTCAGTTGCAGCAGCAACAAATGAGAGGGAGTTGCAGTGCAAATGCAGAGTTGAAAACAGTGTGGCAATGTCAACAATGTGGCAATGACAACAGCGTGGCAAAAGTAAATAACAAGAATAAGCATGAAAAAAGCATTTACATGTACAGAAGAGTATATCCAACCATCATATTATGCCAATAATGAAGCTCCAAGATAAGAGAGAGAAATCCAAACATCAAAATTCATCCATATCATCCAAACTCGTCCTCCAAAAGGGATAGCGAAAATCTCAGAAGATCTAATAACCCAATCCAAGTGATGATGAATGAGAGAGAATGCCTCTCTTCTATTTATACAATACTCTAAGAGATTTGAATTGCCCAATTTGGACTAAAAATGCCCCTTAGTATAAAATAATGTGCATAATAACAATACTTTTGGTGACAAGCCTACCAGTGACCAAATAGCTCAATAATACAAGAATAAACCTCTCAAGAGGATCGAATGATCAACAAAGTGAGTTGTTGGGCCTTTGAGGAGGCCTAACGAAGTCCAAGGGGTGCCACGATGTAGAAATGGACTTCAAACATAGTGGGAAAGGGGTTGGCCCCGTGTTTTCCAAGCAAGAACCTATGGTGCTCCCAAGTGGGTGTGGGGGTACAAGGACATCCTCATGGATCTCCAAATGGATTGAAAATGCCTATAGACCATATGTAAGAGCTATAATGATAACATGAGCCCTCCCTCTGCAGTAGGAAACATCCTCTAGACCTTGGAACATCTACCAAGTGTGTGTTGCAAGTGTGGAGTCGGTTGGGCATTGTGAACCAGGTGCATCATCCTCATCCAAAAGGTGGAACACGAGCAATCAATGAGATTTGTTGGGGATCCATGAAGTAATTTCTGCTATGTTGGAGGCCCATGGCTCTCAACGCTCACCCTACAAGTGTCAATGTTGCCCTCTGGAAGGCTAAGACCCCGTATAGGGAGACCAAGCTCTAAATGAAGACCGACCTGCAATCATGCATAAGATTCAATGCATCCCCTTGCCGTCCAATACAACAAGTCATCAAAACTATGTTGCAGGAAACATTGCACAAAGGTCTGTTTCAGCCCGGAAACGAAACGGAAATGCGTTTCAGCGTACCGTACAGCCTGGAAACGCATTTTCGTCCGTACTGGGCCATTTCACATTGGGGAAACGTACCCAGTATGGACGGAAACGTGTTTCCAGGCCATACAGGCACGTTTCAGGCGTTTAAACTTCTTTTTTTAGCTTTTATTTTTGTTTGTGTGTTTTATTATTATTTTAATCATTTTTATTTTTTTGTTTTAGGGCAGCCTAATGTTCAAGCCTATGGCCCTAGTGTTGATATACAGTTCATGGTAATGTTAACGTTACCATGAAATGGCTCGGAATGTTTGAGAGTGGTTTCTTCCTCATTGGATTTCATATGGAGAAAGTAGAATTTTATATCTCACTCAAAATCCAACAGACTTGTCATTTTTTCAAGATTGGGAGGATTGCAATGTTTCCATTGGATTTTGTCATGTACTAGGGTATGGAACTTGTATTTAATCAAGAGAACCAAGCCCTTTATGCAGGGGAGACTCCCAATAATCAAGAGCACCTAGGGTACTAGTGTATGGAACTTGTATTTAATCAAGAGCACTAAGGTCGTTCGACTATGCAAGAGGAGACTCCCAATCAAGCACGAGACAAGAAATTAGAATTTCTCGTGGCTGATTTTGGATATTGCTATTTTAATTATGTGATCATTCATGAGTAAATGTGATGTAAATTTAAAGACTTATAGTTTATGCATTAACATTGGACAATTTAATCATAATTTAATAAATTATAATGTATCATGTATGCTTTATGATTGCACATATTTCTTAAATGTACTAATATATATATATATATTGTGTTTCCCTGTTTCCGAAATTTGGCAGGTCACGTTTCATACCCATACCCGTTTCAGAAACTCGTACTCGTTTCCCCGTTTAGTGCAACTTAGCATCAAAATAATCAAGTAAAATAGCTTACAAGTCATGAAACCAATGGGGCAATCTATGGTGGCATGCCCTTCCACAGTGGCCTTTGGCATGTACAAGTGTCTCCACACACAATAGGGGGTTAATCAAGGACCCTATCAGGTGGTTTCAACCTCTAACAGGGGTGACATGTCTATTTCAACCTCTAACAAGGGTGACATGTCTATGGTACATCCCTTATGTGGTAGGTGGCACATGATATAGTCATGGAATGGAGTGGGGATTAGGGGAATCATCCAAACCACATGTATGGTACAAGGATTGCTATAATAAGGGAAGCCCACTCTTGGGTATGAGTGTAGGAGGGAGAAAATCGTGGTACATGAGTTACCTCGACCTTTGTTCTTTTTCACCCTTCTTCATATACCTTTTGCCTTTGATTGATTTTTCTTCATGACTACTCGAGGCTCCAGGGGATTAGAGCATGATGTGTAATATGTAGCAATGGATACCCCCTTTAAGTAGGGCAATTCATCGCCCACCATGGGTTCCTTAATGTGGAGGGGGCTCATCTAAGGCCCATAGGAACCAGGGTGATGGTCATAAATAAGGGATAGAGCTCATGTTTGTCTTTTGCCCACGCGCTAAATTTGTATGTACCGACCATCTTTTGCATCTTGTAGTACATTTCCTGTTGAGCATGGCCAAATTATGTTTTTTCTCTTCTTTATAGCTACATCAACCTTTGGGGTATCGTTCCATGACCAACCCAAGGTGTGGACAAGGGGAGAGGGGGCTAACCCTATGTGGACCCAGTGCACACGTGGACCCGGATAGGGAAAGAGATGAATTGATCTGAAATGAGAGGAAGGGGAGTGATGTAAATGGTGTCGGGAAATGGGACCGCGCAACCAAAATCGAGATTTCCCATGTAATGCCAACCATAAAGCTAATGGTCGGTGAAGGAGATCCCACGACACTAGGATACATGGGTAACCACAAAATCGGGTAGTGGAGACAAGAATACAGACCTACCCCACTCTTTCTGCTGAATCCCCCCACCAATCCATGCTCAAAAGTTCCCATGACAAGTAAGGAAAATTACTCTACTATACCAATGAAAAGCCACACCTTTGGGGTCGAGAGGCCCACCTTCAAACATACAATCATGACAAGTGGTTGAGGGACCACATGGTTGGCTTAGGTGGCAGAGAAAATGGCACATTGAGCTAGCTAGCCGCTACAAGGGGTTGTTGGCTGCCAGCTGAGGACCATATAGAAAAAAAATCTCCTATACACACTACCCACAAGTGGTGGGTAACAGGCCTCAAGCCGAGACTGAAATATTCAAAAAGTGTGCCAAAAATCCTTCCAGAATAAGCCAAAAAAACTTTCCAAAATAAGCCAAAAATGCCTCAAAAATGTGCGAAAAATCCTTCCCCACAGTCTCTCCAAATCAACTCCTCTTTGTTGAAGATTGTAACTAGGTTCGGTCTTCATAAATTGAATTTGATTCAATATTTATTGTACTTGTCAAGAGAATAAAGAAAATAATTTTATATTATCATTAAATGACTTATTAAAGCATGGGTTTCATGCTTGGGCCATATTATTTTAGGTTAAAGTCCCCATTGTGGACTATTAGGATTTATTCTGATTTTATAGTGTCATTGCATATTTAAATTATACTAGGCTTTTGAATCATTCAATTAGGTCAAGTATTGAGTCAAATATGATTTATGGAGCCTCCACATCAAGTCGGCCTTCAAGTGATCAAGTCAGCCTCGAGTCCAGTAAATCGAACCCATCAGAAGCCTATAAATACAAGGAGATCGAATTCATTTGGAGACATCTCTCATACACTCGGAAATTCAATATCATTTGTTGCATCAAGAAAAAGTGCGAAGTGAAGGAAAGGGTCAATTCGCGTACTGTTTGGGGCAAGCTAATAGATTGGAAGAAAATTGAAATTCTGGTGCTACTCTCTCTCCCTCTCACGTGCTATAGTCTGGAAGATCGAATTCCTTCATATTTACTGCAGCGGTTGTTGCATCAAATACTGCCAGTTGTTGCTGCCAAGAGAAGAATAGGTTGAAGTTGATTATGTTGGATGTTGCTACCTTGGGAAGTTGTGTTGGGTTAAAATCGAACTCCTAGAAGCAAGATCGAAGTTTTTCCCTCAAGATCGAAGTTCCAGAAGCAAGGTCAAAGTTCCAGGTCGAAGAAACTGCGGCATAGTGCTGCTATTGCTGCCAAATTGAGGAAGGATCAAAAGCAATGTTGCGAACATTGGCATCAGGATAAAATTGGCACGGGTCCAAAAAACCAAAAAATCGTAAAAACCGGGAAAATATCGGTAAAAATCGGTAAAACATCAGCAAAATTAAGATACCATAAAAACATTTTTAAAAATCGGCAAACATCAGCTTGGCCAAAAAAACGTGATTTTGAGATAAAATTGGGATGCTATCGAGATGTTCTCAACACTAATCAAAAGGAAGGCTGACTTGGTGTGGAGGAAGTCCGAGTCAAGGACTAGAGTCTCAAGAATTACTATTGAAGGAAGAATTAATGACTGGGTTTTCCCTGAGAGTGGGGTTTTGCCTTGGCTGCTGGCCTACATCTGGTGTCCTTGATATAAGTGCATTTGCTTTGATATTTACATGATGTACTAAGAAGAAAGAACATAATAAGAACTAAAAAATATCACAAGTAAATAATCAAGAATAAGAGAATATTTTTGCCTTTCTGATTCTCTAACACTTCACTTATGTTTCATGAGATATGAACCTTAGAATTCCTTCTTTTCTTCACTTAAACATATCCAAATTTTCTTGAGCGAATGACATGAAATGCTCCTTCTCACGCCTATTTATACTGCATTCAAGGTCTAGACTAGGCCGACTTGTCCACTGGCTAGACTAGCTTGTGCCACTAACATAATGAATAGTGAATATTTGAAAAAAACATTCTCCTCAACCATGAGGAGTTGTAGGGACTTCCATATACCGTTGGAAAGGTCTCGGAATAAGCTTTACAACCATATATGTTATGTTTCTATTTGAGCTAGGTAAATGGAATAAAAATGCATTCAAAGATAAAGGTATCCAAATGGAGCATCAAAAATCCAAAAACAATATTTTGCAATGTGCTATTTGAATAAATAACTTTCTTTTTCATTTGGACAGCCTTTGACATCAATGACAACTTATTTCAACATATTTGACCTCTTTTACACAACGATTGCTACAATGGACACATTAACCTTTTACAAGAGAAAGATGACACAGAAAGCAAAACAAAGCTCAGATAATTATTTTATTGAACACATACTGCTAACATAATAGACACGATGCCTTATTCAACTGCTTCTTGTGGTAGTTGTCCTAACTGCTATCCTAATTACAAGGCAGACTACTTTATTACAGAGCATTAGCACATTCCATTACATAACTTAGGAACACCAAACAATTAATGGATGATGTGGTAGACTGACATGGAGACATTAGAGGATAACCTGGTAGAGAGGAAGCCTGCAGTATAATTAAGAAAGAGCAGGAACCTATGGTTCCCCCATTGATGCAAGCGTCACTCTCCCAGCTTCAAGCCAATCGACTTCAGGCCGGCCAGACCAAGCCAACACCGAAGTAGCTAAAATTTTAATGACATTCAGTTTTAATATATCTCATTTTCATACTCCAATCAATGTATCTTGCTATTTTAGCTTTATATGGACAGTATATCTATTTTTATAGTTAAGCATCATAGGCACATATGGCACTCAGGCCAATTTTGTATATATAGCAGAAGTAAACTATGGAACAAGTTACAAAATATCTATCGGAGATAGAAGCTGGCAGATGTGTAAAACTATTGCCCTCATTTTGGACAATATGTAGTTTCTCCTGCAGGAGCATTGAATGGATAAATAAAATGAGTTTTTCTATATATATATATATAGATATTGCACATCCTAAAGCTTTTGACTTTGGACAGGCAATCCAGTTTGGACCCAGATGACAGCAAAACTGAATCCAGAATCCTGTTTACGTAGCCCATTACTGAGGTAGAAAAAACTATTTGCATGGCATGTTTCATGTATGCATAGTGCCTGGCATAATGATGCTCCAATAAAACTAAAATCAATAATACTGCATCACTTAAAGAACCACTGACTATAAATCATATTTAGACTGTTTATCCAGCTGAAAGTGTGATAGACATTGAAATAACAGTGTCAAAACAGTAACTTCAACTACACGCACTGTTCAGAACCAACCTAAGGGATGTGTGACTCCAGTTGCAACAGCGACAGCTACTCCACTGGTAGAAAGATGCCTTACAACATCGCTGAATGAAATAGCATAGCTGTGTGGAGCACCATCATTGCAGGACCCTGTGGGTATACACAAGCCAGCTATTACTAAAAACTCTTCAAAACTAGTGAAAATTAAATAAAAGTTATCTTATTCCCAATCTGGCAGAAATATTTAAAAGCTGTAATAATTTTATTTTAATACTATACAGTTCCTGTACTCCATGACTTCCCCATACCACACAGAATATCTCATGCCAGTCTCGAAGAATCTTTTACGAGATCCCAGGTACCCGAAAGAACTAATCATAATATATAGAGAATTCAAGAAGTTAAAGAGCTAAAATGGGGAAATAAATGTTTCCATTATTAGCTGTAAACTCAACTGGATGAAAGACCTAGCTTTATTTATTCAACAAAAACAAAGACTAGTCAATAACAACCAAATCTTTTAGTTGCAACCATAAGGATCCAAAACAAAAAGGGTTACACTATGTCAATGGATTCTCTAGTTTATGATAAATGATGAATTTTAAATAGAAAAGAATAAATTAGACATTTGAAAAAGGAAATGTATAGTTACACAAAATGTAGAGTTGGTAGATAAATACACAAATGATACAAGGGTCTGGGAATATCACTTCTTGAGTTTTTAATTTTAAAATCGCTAAAATGGGCAAAATTAGATAAACATGGGATGGAAAGGGAACATATAGCTAGATTATAGTCTGTTATGATTGGCTTAGCAACTAAGAGGATAAGCTTATGTTCAAGGTTACTTTTGGAGGAAAGATTTTTGTTCTTTCCTTTTAAAATAATTTCAAGGAAAATGTCCACAAAATGCCAAACGAAGCTAATGGGACAGCAATAAATACAATGATCAGAATGTACATTGCGAGCAACAAAAGAAGAGTGGAAAGACAGCAAGAAATTAGATAATGTTGTTGGAAAATGTAACTAGTTTCGGTCTTCATAATTGTCATTGTACTCGTGTCATTATGTATATCTTATGTAACAAGCAAAAGAAGAAAGAAAAATATTATTTTCAAGGATGGGTTTAATGCTCCATTTGATTGGTCAATTAGGTCAAGCAAACATTTTATGCTTCTAGGGTTTGTCAAGTCAAAAGAATATTTGTCACGAGTCAAGAGAGTCATTATCAATTGTATAAGACCCATTTGTGCAAGTTATAACATGTAAAATATATTATTTTTGAGTCTATAAATTCAAATTGACTTCCAAGACCAAGTCAGCCCTATTGCCATACAATCTAGTAGGGGTCCTAGGAGGGGTAACTAAGGGACAACTAGTAGACCAAATGACAACGATGGGACAAAGACCCACTATCACCTCAGTCAGTGTCCCCTATGCTTTAAGGACTTTCACTGATGGGATGAGCCCCAGTATAAGGGAAATCACTTGAACGATAGGATCATTGGTGAGGTGTGATCTGATGTCCCAAGCCCATTCAAAAGAGAGGCTCAAATAATGACTTAATTGTTTCAAAAGGAAGCTAATGGCTCTCCAAGAAAGGCTTATGAGAAGACCTAGACCTAGGAGGAAAACCTATTAAAATACAAAGGGCACTCCTAGACCTAAGGCTTCCTGAGAGGCAAGACCTCTTTAAGGGCTTTGTACGATGACCACCATATAAGGGTTTAACACCACTTAGAGAGACGTATGAAAAAATCGAAGCAAGGCCTAGGGTTTGTTGTGATTACAAGGGGGATGATCTCTAATGAGATTCCTAGGACAAGCAAGGATGAGAAAGGCCACTAGAACAGTTAACTTCCTTTGAGTCTTCAAGAGCAAATGACATTGGGAATGCCACTAACCAAAGAATTTTAAGAGTAGAATTCATGTTGGAGCTAGGGCTTGAGATTTCTCTCAAACTAGCCATGGGAATTGCTTCAAATTTTAAGAGCAAGTAGAGGAAACCACAGCGCAGTAGCCTACCAATTCGCTGCTCAAAATGACCTGTCTAATGCAATTTACACTAGGCCCTAGTTGACATTCTAGGGTTAGGGAAAATTTTTGAAAAGGGTGAAAGGAAGAAGTTTAGGGTTAATCACCTAGGAATGAGACCCAATGCCTTGACAATTGGGAGAAATGGAGTCAAGACTTTCTTTGATGAAAGACCTGTTACTGCTCAAACTAGCAAGGGTCCTAAGAGGGGATCCTATAGAGCGACTACTAGGACAAGTGGCAACAATGGAGCAATAGCCCATTGTCACCTCAGCTAAAGCTCCCTACCCTTTACAGACTTTCATCGATGGGAGGAGACCCGGTATAAGAGGAATCACAAGGATGAATAGATCAATGATGGGATGACAAGTGATTCCTAAAGCCTATTCTCAAGAGAGGCTCAAATAAATGACTTACTTGCTTTAGAAGCAAGGTGACTGACTCTCTAGGAAGGGCTGAGGGAATACCTAGGCCTAGGTTTCGAGAATATTCCTTGAGAAGAAGTATTCCAAACCTAAGGATCCCTAAGGAGAAATGGCTTATATGCAATCCTTATAGGATTTGAGTTACAAAGTTGTGGAAACACAAAGAACCCAAGTGGACCCAAACTAGGTCAAGGGTATGGAGTTGATCAACAATAAAGGGGCTTGACCTGGTTAGGGAGGAGAATACGATCAAAGGACTCATTTTCCTTTTGAAATTCAAATGCAATGATTCAAATGGCGACACTAACCCAAAGCAACCTCAGGAGAGAAATGATCCTTGGGCTAGGACTTGCAATATCTCGGGATTCCACCGTCGGATTGAGCCCAAAATTGGAGGACCCCTTGAGAAGACCCCAGCGCAGTTGTGGACCAATTTTCAAGGGTTTTGGATGGCTACAAAACATTTCACTTCATGCCCTAGACCTTCTAGGGCTAGGCCTAGAATTGGGAGGAGAAGAAAAGAAAGGTTATTTTGACCACCAAAGGGATGTGAGGATCAATGCCTTACATCTTGGACTTAATGGAGTCGAGAAACACCTAGATCGAAGATTTTCTTATGCTAAGGAGCCCTAATTGACCTTCACTAGCCCTTCCAAGCACAGCAACTAGGTTATTAGGGATTTACACTTCAGATTTGCAAAGGAGATGAAGTTTCAAGGTCTTTCAACTTATGAGGTGCTTCTAGGAACATTCACCCACACCCTCAAACAGCAACGCGTGCATCAAATCACTTATTCAAGTTTTGAAGAAGAATTCCGCATTATTTTAGCCCATATGAGAATAATTACAACAATGCCATGCATTAGACATGTAAGATGACAAGAATAGCATTAAATTTCACTTACAAGAGAGAGAGAGTATATCTGTTGATTTTTCATAGCAGCGTAAGTGCTCTAAGCCCCAAATTTTGTGGAGAGGCTTAGACACGGGTATTCCAAAGAACCCAGAAACCGTTTGTGAAAATTCCACTCAAATCATGTTTTATTAAAATAGTTAATTATTTTAATGTCGACTTTAAGTCTAACTTAGTGAAATTAAATAATTAAAAGGTAATAATAAAACAAAGTGAGAATGATCTAGAAAGTGAAGATCAAGTCATGTTATAATCTTAGTGGTTTATTAGAGATCTAATCTCGGCTGTTGATTTCTCAACGAGAAGACTATAAAGGAAGGCTTGAGGGTCATTTGGAAAGACACATGGAGTGAATCTTGAGATCATATTCTTCTAATGGAGCAAGTGCTAAAACGAAGATCAGATCTAAGTGATTCAATGCAGTGAGGGGCAGAGATAGCATCCGGAGAGAGAGATTTTCTTAGCCGAAGAATCATCAGCAGAGAGAGGCAAAGAGACGTCCAGCAGAGCCAATCAGGGTGACGCAAAGGTTGCACAGAGCCACGCAGGGCTACGCAAAGGCTGCCCTGTGGCTTAGAGGGTTTCCGAGATTTCACTGTCGGACGGATCCAGAAGCCGAAAGCCGAGGTGTGAGACGAAGAGGCTAAGATCTGTGATTCCGGGAGTCGGATCAATCCACAGCTAGGGTGACACAGTTCTTAGAAGAGGTGACGCAGTGCTTAGAGTGATTGTGCAGAGGCTACGCAGTGACCTCCAGGAGAAGCTTTACTAGTGTCTGGATCAGCGGGATTTTCCAGTGATTTGAGTGAGGTATTCTCACAATTTCTTTCTACCAGTATTTCTCTCTGTAACTGAATAACCCTTGAGGTATTCAGAGATGTATTCAGAAATTGATATTGCTTAATAATACAAACCCTCAGATCTACTGCACCGATTTTCCCGCATTGGGTTTTTTCGAGGACTTGGTCCAAAATAAAAGTGTCCTATGTGTGATTGATTTCTTGCTCAGTTTCCTTGTTTCGGAATCAATTTAATTAAGTGTAGGTTGCTTCAGTAGTTACTTCAATAATTCGCATCCGAATTAATTCTGTAAATGCAATTTACATAATAGGAGAAGTAACTCAGATAGTTGCACTAGGATTCCTTAGATTGTTAGATCTAGGAATTTTCACATGGTATCAAAGGGTTTGATGTGAAATAGGAAGAGCATATTTGACTCTGAAGAGAAGGCCAAATTGCTACGGTAGCAGCAAATCGGATCTCGCAGTTCTACCCAGAAGGGATGGATTTTTCGAGGTTGTCACTCTCTGAGTGAGTCGATAGAGAGGTAGGACTTCCAATTCGAGATTTTGAAGAGGCAAAGGAAGCTACGCAGAGCCAGGGCGCAGTTTTCCTGCAGGTAGTTTCCAGGCAAAAAGCGTCAAAAGAAAGAGAAGAGCACATTGCGGGAAATTCTTCCTCAGTGAGTTCCTAGCAGAGGAATTCAACATTTTTCTAGGATCTGAGCAGCAGATCTACAAGCTCCAGAAGGAGTGTGTAAGCCTTCCTAGTGTTGCGCAGAGGGGGAAAAGGAGGGTGCAGTTCGACAGTTTTTAGCAGAGATGGCAGCCAGTGGGTTGCATGACACTGAGGGAATTTCTTCCTCAGAGAATTTCTAGCCAAGGAATTCGATTTCTCACTGCAGAGCAGTAGTAGCCGAGAGCGGATCTACTTACTCCAACAGGGAGTGGGCAGAGCCAATCAGCAGCTGCGCAGAAGAGAGAGGAGGCATTCGACATTTTGGAGAGATTATTTCCTTCTCCAGTTTTGAGTTTTCATATTTTTGCAGCTCTGAAGGGATGATAGTACGAGGTTGCCAGAGAAGCTTGCACAAGTTATCTAGAATGCAAATCTGGGCAGCAGATCGACTTCCAGTTGCCGAAGGAAATGCGAGTTGTCTAGTGCAAATTGCAAAGGGAGGAAGGGTCCCAACCAGGGACTAGGCTTGAAAGGTGCACCAGACCCAGGAGGAGGAGTATAAGAATCCAGAGTACCATGTTGGGCAAGATCCTTGCAGAGCCCACCTCATGGAGCAGTACCTTGCTACGGGAGCCCATATCAGCAGTAGCAGGATGGAGGAGTTTTCAATGAGAGCCGAGGAGTGATGGAGATGACAGTGCAGTGGGTAGCAGCGCCTATTTCTGGAGCAGCGCAGAGCAGCATAGCAACAGCAACACAGTGCAGAGTAGTGTTATGCAGTGCAGAGCAGTAGCAGAGCAGTGCATCGAAGGGGCAGCGCAGTAGTTACCAGTAGTCAGAGTCTTCAGCACCAAGGTGCATCCCCTGAACACTTGTTCAGCCTTGGGTGATTTCAGTTGCTTCTCTCAGCAGCTGAGTTGCAGTGCAGATGCAGTGTTAACAATGGCAGTGCTACCAGCGTAGCAGATGAAGCACTTGAGAGGGAGTTGTAGTACAAATGCAACAGCGGCAGTGGCAGTGTCGTGTCATGGGCAGCGGTACAGTTGCAGCAGCAACGAAGTGGCTAATGGACAGCTTGTCAGACTTCAGCAGCGCAGAGGATGCTTCAGGGTCAGAGCAGTATGCAATAGGCATGTTGTTAGAGCACTTTCCTCGCTAAGAGGGAGTGTTGATTTTTGGTAGCATCTGAAGTGCTCTAAGCCCCAAATTTTGTGGAGAGACTTAGACAGGGGTATTACAAAGAACCCAGAAACCATTGTGAAAATTCCACTCAAATCATGTTTTCTTAAAATAATTAATTATTTTAATGGGGACCCTTAGTCTAACTTAGCGAAATTAATAATTAAAAGGTATTAATAAAACAGAGTGTGAATAATCTAGAAAGCAAAGATCAAGTCATGTTATAATCTTAGCTGTTGAATAGAGATCTAATCTCGCATGTTGATTTCTCAACGATAAGACTATAAAGGAATGCTTGAGGGTCATTTGGAAAGACACATGGAGTGAATCTTGAGATCAAATTCTTCTGACGGAGCAAGTGCATGAACAAAGATCATATCTAAGTGATTCAGTGCAGTGAGGGGCAGAGAGAGGTTTTCTCAGATGGAGAATCATCAGCAGAGAGAGGCAGAGAGACGTCTAGCAAATCCAGTCAAGGTGATGCAGAGGCTACACAGAGCCACACAGGGCTAATCAGAGGTTATGCAGTGGCTTAGAGGGTTTCCGAGATTTCACTGTCGAAACTGATCCAGAAGTCGGGGTGTGAGACTGGGAGGCTGAGATTTGTGATTCTGGGAGTCGGATCGATCCACAACTAGTGTGACGTAGTGCTTAGAGGAGGTGACATAGGGCCTACACAGTGACTGCGCATAGGTTGTGCAGTGCCCTCCAAGGGCAGCTTTTCCAGTTTTTAGATCAGCCGGATTTTCCAGTGATTGAGTGAGGTATTCTCACAATTTCTTTCTGCCAATCTTTCTCTCTATAACTGAATAACCCTTGAGGTATTCAGAGATGTATTCAGAAATTGCTACTGCTTAATAATACAAACCCTCAGATCTATTGCACCGGTTTTCCCGCATTGGGTTTTTCCGTGGACTTAGTCCAAAATAAAGGTGTCCTATGTGTGATTGATTTCTTGCTCAGTTTCCTTGTTTCAGAATCAATTTAATTAAGTGGAGGTTGCTTCAGTAATTACTTCAATAATTAATATCTGAATTAATTCTGTAAATGCAATTTACACAATAGAAGTAACTCAGATAGTTGCAGTAGGATTCCTTAGATTGTCAGATCTAGGAATTTTCACAATATCCATTCATCAACTTCGCATTAGAAAGAAGCTCCAAATACAATAGCGAAAATCCAAACATCACAGTGCATCAAGAATCTCCAAAAATTTCGTCCAAGAAAGCAAGTGTGAAAATCTCTCAAGAGATTCTAATTCAATCCAAGTGATGATGAGAGGAATGAATGAGCCTCTCATCTATTTATACAATCCAATAGGGGATTCGAATGGGCTAATTTGCCTAATTTAGCCCCAAATAATAAAATAATGTACAATAGTGATATAAATTGGTGACAAGCCCACCAAGATAGCTCAAAATAGAAAGATAAACCTCTCAAGAAGGAAAAATAGTAAACATGATCAGTCTTTGGGCCATTGAAAAGGCCTAGTGGAGTCCAAAGTGTGCCAAGTTGAGATAATAGGCTCCAAACACAATGTTCAAGGGGTTGGCCCCTAAATATCCAAGCAAGTCATATGTGGTGTCCCCAAGTGGGTGTGGGGCCACAATGACATCCTCATGGGTGTCCAAGTAGATAGTTAATGCCTATAAACCATCTGTAAGAGCTAGATTATCACATAAGCCCTCCCTTTGTTTCTCATGGCGAGAAACATCCTCATCTGGGCCTTAAAACATCTATCAAGTGTATGGTACAAGTATGAAGTCGGCTAGGCGTGGTGATCTAGGTGCATCATCCTCATCCAAAAAGGTGGAACATGAGCAATCAATGAATGGTATTGGGGGATCCATGAAATGCTCGCTATGGTGGAGGCCCATGGCTCTCAACACTTACCCTACAAGTGCCAATGTGACCCTCTAAAGGGCTTGGACCCTGTATAGGGAGACCAAACCCCAAATAGAGACCAACCTGCAATCTTGTATAAGATCCAATGCATCCCCTCACCTTCCAGTACAACAAATCATTAGATTAATCGAGTAAAAGATCTTACAAACCATGGAAAACAAGTGGACACTTCATAGTGGCATGCCCTTCCATAGTGGGCTTTGGCATGTACAAGTGTCTCCGAGCTCAAAAAGGAGGTTAACAAAGGACCCTATTAGGTGGTTTCGGCCTCTAAAGGGGGTGACATGTCCGTGGTACATCCATCAAATGGTAGGTGGCATGTGATATAGAGATGGAATGGAGTGGGGCATGAAGGGAAAGCTTTGGGCCCTATGCCATGGTATAAGGGTAGCTAAAATAAGGGAAGCCCACACTTGGGTATATGGATGTATGAGGGAGCAATCGTGGTACATGAGTTACCCTGACCTTTGTTTTTCCACCCTTCTTCATATGCCTTTTGCCTTTATTGATTTTTCTTTTATAACTGCTTGGGGCTTCAAGGGATGAGAGCATGATGTGTAGGATATAGCAGTAGATACCCCCTTAAGGTGGGGTGGTTCATTGCCCACCAGGGGTTGGGACAATCATGGGTTCCTTAATGATGAAGGGGGCTCATCTAAGGCCCATAGGAACCAGGGTGATGGCCAGAGATAAGGGGTAGAGCTCATGTTTCGCTTTTGCCCACGCACTAAATTTGTATGTCCCAACCGTCTTTTGCATTTTGTGGTACATTTCCTGTTGAGAGCGGCCAAATTATGCTTTTTCTTTTCTTTTTAACTGCATCAACCTCTGGGACATCGTTCCAGGCCCGACCTAATGTGTGGACAAGGGGAGGGGATAGCTAACCGTTTGTGGACCTAGTGGACAAATGTGGACCCAGATGGCAAAATGATGAATGGGGTTGTAATGAACAGAGGGGAGTAAAGTATATGGTATTACGACGCAAGACCATGCAACCAAATCAGGGTTGCCCATGTAGTGCCATCCCTAAAGCTCAGTAGCCAATAAAGGAGATCCCACGGGACTAGGATACAAGGTTAATTGTGAAAATTTCTGAACATAGAAAACCTACTACAGAATATTGATTTACTTATCCTATTTGTTTTATTATACACAAATTATTTAACTGAAATATTTAGAAAAACATCAAAGTAAACACAATCTGCAGGCTACATATATACAGATCATTTACTGAAATATAGTGCACATATGACAAAGGACACACATGATTTTCAGACAAATGTCACCAGAAAAACCCAATGCGGGAAAACCGATGCAGCAGCTCTTTGAGGATTTTATTATTAAGCAGAATCTGAATACATCAAGGTCACGAGTAGCGGTTTTCCCGATAGAGAATTTCACGGCAATTGTACCTTATCACTCAGAGACAGAAAATATGGTTGATTCAAACCCTTCAGGAATTACTGAATACGTGCCCTTTCTGGCCCACTAGAACCCCAACACATCTCTTCTAGCTACTGCGTCAGCCTCTCCTGTTGGCTGTCAGCTAAGAACCATCTAGGACAAAATTTTCTCCTATGGATATCACCCACAAAGTGGTGGGTAACATATTGCTCCAACTGGGACATGATCTCTCAAAAGAGTGCACGAACATACTCGAACGGGGAGGTCACGAGAACAACGGCAATATCTTGGGACCACAAACCTGTCACCTACATAGGGCACAAATCAAGCATACAGGGTAGCATGTTTTTGTGGCGTCTTATGATCACCCATGCTTGTATTAGGCTGTAAAAAATCAACAAGAAATAAAATTTTAAATATAAATGCAAATTTAATCTAAATGCAGCTAATCTACCATGAGAATATCATATGATGTTACTTCTAATGCGAAAATCAAGTATGCAATGCATCCTACCCTAACATGCATATGATACAAGGCTAATACTAAGTGTAATCATAGAGCCAGTGCAACCAAAATATCATCAGATCAATATAAATATGCCTACCTGTATGATTACTGTGAGAGTTTCAAAACAGAAACCCTACTGCAGTGTCTAGATCTACTTTGCCTACTTGTTTGATTAACTTAACAAGTTATTTAACTGAAGTATTCAAAAAAACATTAAAGCAGACACAAACTACAACCTACACATCTACAGGTAATTTACTGAACAATACGCACATGTGACAAGATTACACAAATTTTTGGACAAATGTCCCCGGAAAAACCCAATGCGGGAATATCAGTGCAGCAGCTCTAGAGGGTTTATTATTATGCAGAATCTAAATACAACATTATAGGCACCATAAATGGTTGGCCATACAGAGAAATTACACGACAGAAGTACCTTTCACTCGCAGACAGAAAATATGGTTGTATCACACCCTCAATCAGGATTTACAGATCACGAGCCCTTTCTCGCCCACTGGAACCCTCAGCACTGCCTTTGTAGCCTCTGCGTCAGCCCTCACAGGCCAGTGTCCCCACTATGTCATCCTCACCAGTGTTGCGCTGCCCTGGCTGGGCATGCGACACCCCGACTGGTGCTGCGCTGGCTAGGTCTGCATCACCCTGGCTGGGCTTACGCAGCATCTGCGCAGTCTTCTACATGTTGCTGGTTGAACTGCGTCCTCCTAGTTGGTGTTGCGTTATCTAGTACTCACTGCCTCTCTGCTGTTGTATTCTCGGCCTTGGATCAGATCATCCCTTATCGATTTATGCCCCTCACTGCACTGCAAACTTGCTTCGAATTCCTCAACAAACCCCACCCCAGAAATTCGACTTAGCTTTAGTGCTCTGCCTATGTGTGTGTGTTCTCCAACTGACCCCAAGCCTTTCCTTTATACTTTTTTCGTTGGGAAACCAACGACCGTGATTTAATCTCTAATCGACGGCTCAGATTAAAAGACTGCTTGATCCACGTCACTTAGATCATTTCATCACATGTGTTTAATTAATTCACTTTAATTTTTCTAATTCCCTAAGTTAGAGTTAGGGTCCTCATTAAAAAAAAATTATTTGAATAACTTCAACACCAGATGAAATTTCTCCAAACGCTTTCTGGATTTTGGAGATCTCGTGTGTCTTAGCCCCTCCACAAAATTTCGCAGCTAGAGCACACACGATGCTACCCAAAATCTCAACACTCCCCCTTAGCGAGGAGTGTGCTCTAGTAATACACCCACATTGAAGTATTGCCTGATCTTGGCATCGGTCTCTGTGTTGTTGATGCTTGGCCTGCTGCCCTCCATCCACTGTGTTGTTGCCTCTGTACAGCTGACCATGTCACTGCCACATTTGTACTGCAACTCCCTCTCAATTTGTTGCATCATGATGCCCATAGCACTACCACTACTAATTGTTGCACTGCAACTCAGTTGCTGAGAAGTAAGCAACTGAAGGACCATCACCCAATCTCTAACAGACAAATCAATTGGGTTGCAACTCATCACTGAAGCTCCCTTTGCTACTGCATTGTGTTGTCTCTCTGAAGCACTGCGTTGTTTTCTACACTGCATTGTGTAAGCACTGCGTTTGCGCTGCTAAGATCCCATCAGCCTCTGCATTGTTGCTTCCACGCTGCTGTTGCCTCTCCTCTGTGCTGCTCCAGACTTCAACGTCCCAACTTGCCTCTACTTCACTGTGATCTTTTGCACCCACTGCTCCACTCATCCAGCTACTGTCTTAAGGCTCTCATAGCTCGTATGTGATCCAAGAGTTTGGGCACCTCAAGGATCCTGCCTCCCATCTGCAGTTGCTCTACAGATCAATATCGCCCCATTTCCGTGGTTCATGAGCACTCATGGCTACGACATCGTCAGTACCATCGTCCCCTTTTGTTGTTGCTGCCTTGGAATCAAAAGATCCCTTCTCCTTCTTCTTAGGACAAGTGTTGGTGAAGTGTCCAAGTTTGCCACAATTAAAGCACCGGACCTTGGATAGGTCCCTCTTTCTTCTTCCCTTGTTGCCTCTTTCCCTTTGATGCAAGGGCTCCATCCTCCTCTTTCTTTTCTTTGACTCCACCGTTGTTGCTTTGCCTCTTGGTAAATCTCCTGATTTCCTCCTGACGGAGGATTGCCCACATGTCCGCCCAGGATGGTAACGCTGCCCTGCCCAAGATGCTTTGGACAAAAGTTTCCCATTCATCGGTGACTGCATTTAGGGCAGTCCTCACCAAGATCCCTTCATTTGGAGTCGTACCCATGGCAATCAGTTGATCCCGGATAGTCTGAAGTCTAAAGAGGAAGGGATCAATTTCCTCACCCTTCTGCATATGGAACAACTGCATCTGATTCTCCAAAAGCAATTTCCTCTGGACGGAGCTTCCCTAATACATCGTGTTCAAAGTTGTCCACATTTCATTTGTCATATTCTTCCCAGCAATATGTGGAACTCCTTCCATGATCAAGCGCTTAGCTCGTGCCTGATTCTCATTGAATTTCTTCAGGGGATCTGCATCTATAGGCACAGCTAGGACATTTTCAGCATGGTCCTTGATGTCATACTCATCCAGGGTTGTCAGGGTCCTGGCGCTCCTGATGACAAAGTTGGACACACCGTCCAACCTATCCTGGTCTCTTAGTCCATGAGAAACCATCTCTACTCAAATCTATCGAAACAGGTATTCCTCTCCCTCTTCTTGCTACAACACTCAACAGAAAACTGGATCTAGATTTCTTAGCAATAGAAACCCTCTATAGTAGTTGCTCCCTCCGACAACTAATTTCCCTCCCGGAAATCCTCTGCCAAAACAACTAAATCAATCCTCTACGATCACCCTCCTGATCGAATCTCAGATCTGTTTGAAACAAATCTGTTGAGCAACTATTCTCCTCCCACTCTTGTCACCTTTGTTAGGCACTATTATGCACCGTCAGAACTTGTGCCACACCAGCAACTTCTAAAGATCAGAAGCTCCGCTTCCAGACTTTGGCAAACTGCACAACAATCTCCACACGGACTGCGTCCCTCTGGCTGGCCTCTGCGTGAGCAGACGGGCTCAGCGCAGCGCAGGCTGATCCTAGGTCACTCTGGAAGGCTCTACGTTGCCTCTGCGTCACTCAGATGGCTCTACATAAGCCTCTACGTGGCCTTTGCATCAGCCTCGCTGGGCTGCATACCTCCTGGTGCTGCGTTGCCCTCTTCCGTAACTCTGCTGCTTCAGCTGCCCTCTCCGCAGCAATTTTCTTCAGCCGCTCTGCTGGTGGATCAGCTTGATCTGCAATGCTTTGATACCATGTGAAAGTTTCAAAACATAAACCCTACTGCAGTGTCTAGATCTACTTCACCTACTTGTTTGATTAACTTAACAAGTTATTAAATTGAAGTATTTAGAAAAACATTAAAGCAGACACAAATTGCAACCTACACATTACAGATCATTTACTGAACAATATGAAAATGTGACAAGATTACACACGATTTTTAGAACAAATGTCCCCAGAAAAACCCAATGCGGCAAAACCGGTGCAGTAGATCTAGAGGATTTTATAATTATGCATAATCTGAATACAACATTCTGGGCACCAGAAATGGTTGGCCCTACAGAGAAATTACACGACAAAAGTACCTTTCACTCGGAGATAGAAAATATGGTTGTATAACACCCTCAATCGGGATTTACAGATCACAAGCCCTTTCTGGCCCACTAGAACCCTCAGCGCAGTCTCTGCAGCAGCCCTCACTGGCCAACGTCCCGACTGCGTCACCCTCACTGGTGTTGCGCTTTGCGTTGCCCTAGCTGGGCCTGCATCACACCGGCGAGTGCTATGCTGCGCTAGCTGGGTCTGCGTCACCCTGGTTGGGCTTACGCAGCCTCTGCGCCGTCTTCTGCATGGTGCTGGTTGAACTACATCCTCCTAGCTCGCTCTGCGATGTCTGGTACTCACTACCTCTCTGATGTTGTATTCTCAGCCTTGGATCAGATCATCCCTTAACGATCTCTGCCCCTCACTACACTACAAACCTGCTTCAAATTCCTCAACAAACCCAGCCCTAGAAATTCGACTTAACTTCAGTGCTTTGTCTGTGTGTGTGTTCTCCAACTAACCCCAAGCCTTTCCTTTATACTTTTCTCGTTGGGAAACCAACAGTCGTGATCTAATCTCTAATCGACGGTCAGATTAAAAGACTGCTTGATCCACGTCACTTAGAACATTTCATCACATGTGTTTAATTAATTCACTTTAATTTTTCTAATTCCCAAAGTTAGACTTAGGGTCCTCATTAAAAATATATATATATTATTTGAATAACTTCAACACCAGATGAAATTTCTCCAAACGCTTTCTGAGTTTTGGAGATCGCGTGTGTATTATCCCCTCCACAAAATTTCAGAGCTAGAGCACACCCAATGCTACCCAAAATCTCAACAATTACTCATGTAGCAAATCCCAAAGCGAATGCGAACGCAATCACATGGAGGATGAGGCGGGAAAATATGATGTCCATTCGAGGTAAAAGGAAGTCCTAGAAGAAGGAAAATAAGTCAATCTAGAAGTGCAGAGCTTTCCCTTTAAGCATACAATGGAAGAATGAATGATCACTCTCAAGAACTCCCTGTCACAATTATTGTTCATAATATTATGCTTTGTGGATGCCACAAGGTCATGATGGGAGGGGAAAGGAGGGTGAGGGAAGGAAGTAGTGCAACAATGGGTTGCTTAATGGAAGAATTGTATTCACAACTCGAGGGTATGACTTGTGTAGGGTGACATTCTTTCATTGTTCATCCTCAACAAAGATACCTCTGAGGGGAAACTGATCATCAATAATGGTGATAATGTGAGAATGGGCAAGGCGAGGCTCATGTGTAATGTAGTTATGCTATTGGGATTCTAAAGAAAGTATGGGAAAGTAAGGCCTTTGTCAATGTCATCATTGTCATAAATGGGGCTCGTTATTTCCAATAATCCTTCTCCATGTGCGAGAAAAAAACGATCCTCCTTGATGGAGTGAGTTGGATATATCATTATGAGTAATGTCTTGGGGAAAAGGAGAATTAATTTCAACCTCATTTTTCGTGGCAATGTCATAAATAGGGTCACACAAATAGATACCTAACTACATCCCACTTTCCCTCATTAATGTACAAGAAATCAAAAATGTCAACTTTACAGGAACCACAATACTCATAGCTTCTTTCGCCCTTTTCTTGAATGAAAGTTCCCACTGCGTTCACCCTTATGGACTTCAATGGGGCTTTCTACCGATGCCATGCTCATTCTCAAGCCTGAAATTTGCATCCAAAGGTCCTCTATGGAATATGTCATCAACATTCTTTTAATTGAGTCCGCCTATCACAGGATATCTTAGCAGGGTATCTGCTATTAACAAATTTCAAATCGGGGGTCGTCACCTTGATCCCCAATCTCTCTATCTAAGCTGTCTCCTTGCAAGCTAAGGGAGGTAGACCCTAACAGAAATGAAGGACAAGAATTGGTTGCAAATCAACCAATCTAGGAGACACAGCGAAAACACCAAATACTTGATAAGATTAACGAGATTTCACAGATTAATTATGTTGAAACCAGTGCCTTATGGAGTTAGAAGATCCCGTTATACAATTAAAGCCAAGTAATAGATGTTTAACTGTTGCTATGAAAATACAAATGATATTCGATGATGTTCAGTAAAAATCACCACAACCATTCATTCAAATACTTAAGCCCACAACATTAAATCATGAGATGACCATTAAATATAAATGCCAGATGCTTGAAATATTTCCGAAATTATGATGTCTCAAATAACCCAGTTCAAAAATTAAAATGCTCCAGAGTCAAACTTCAGAAATAAAAATCATTTGACTATAAGATTTAAAAAAATTTTGAATTTTCATAATTTTTTATTTTTTTTTTATTTTTTAAATCTAAATCAAGATCTAAATTAAAAATTTAATCTAAAACTAAATCAACTCTAATCAAAATCTAAAGGTCAAGTCTAAAATAATTACAAAAATTAAAATTAAGTTAGTATTTAACTAAAATTGAATTAAAATATGTACAACTAAAATCTACGACTAACCATATTAAAACTAGAAAAAATTAATCAACTAAAATCAAATCCTAAAATTAGAATATATACATTCAAAACTAACAAAATCAAATCCTAAAAATCTAACTAAATTAAACTAACATCAACTAAATTAAAACTTAACAATAACGAAATGGAAATGAATTAAAACTAAAATGTAAAAAACTAAAGCCTAACTAAAATCTAAACTAAAAATTAAAATCTACTTAAATCGAAATTTATTAAAACCCAACACTAACCAAAACTTTACAACCAAAAAAAAAAATGAGTCCGCACTAATTAAAAAAATAATGCATGTGTAAATTGTTTTTGTTTGTTTGAGCTTGCAGCTCAATGAGGAACAGTGACGGCGTGAAGGTCGAAGGCTCTTGACAGCAAGAAAGAAACCGACCATGTGAGGAAGCGCTGGCTTGGACGGCGTGAGGAAGTGAAACACGACTGCGGTAAGATGGAAAGGCTCGATGGCAAGGATGAACAGTCGGATGGTAGAGGTGATGGACGTATGAGCAGGGGAAATGCAGCGATGAAGGGACGGGCTTGCAAAGAAATGTGACAAGTTGGATGAGGCCACAGAGGAGTACAAAGCAGCGTTAAGGAGGAGGGATTGAAGCTAGAAAGCGTTGGAGCGGATAAGATGGCCCAGACGGGTTAAAGAACGAAGACGAGAGGATAGGTTGGATGGAAAGGGCAATATGCGGGACCGGCAAGGTAAATGCTAAGTTTTGAGGAGGGACGGCAGAGATGAAAAGGATCTGTCGACAAGGGAAGCGTATGGGAAATCGATGGCTAAGGAGCAGAGGAGAAACAAGGTCGAAAGGAAGGGAGGTCGATGCAGATCAAAGGTGCAGCGTCGAGGACAGAGAAGCTGGGCGATGAAAGAAACCCAGAAACAGATCAAACTTCAGCAAAACCCAGTACTCTTTTAAAACGTCCAGCAAATAAAAAATTTCTGCAAAACTCAGATTTTGATCCTTCTTAAATCAAATAACATTGAGATTTTGCCCACAGTAGCAATTCTGAGGCCAGATCTAGCCCTTGGGGGCTGGATCTGGCTCAGATCTTTAAAAAAAAAATCTGAGTGAAACCTACAACCTGCAAGAAACCAATCAGATCCCGAAATATATACACACCAAAAATTTATAAACGCTTACAGCTTACAACAAATATACAAATTTACAAACTAATTTACAGATCTGAGGCCCTCGTGGCCAGATTTGAACCCATTTCAGCACAATTTTTTAGAAATTTGAATTTTTTGAAGAGAGGCACAAGTCCTAGGAGACCCTGTAACAAACACAAATTCGTAAGATAGATTCAGGAAATTAGAAACAATGGGCTTTTTCAGATTTATGAATCTGAGAGTCGGCTAGTCCAACTGAAGACTTCCCCGGACGCTCAAATCTTAAAAAAAAATTCCCTGCACACTTAGATCTGAACTTTAGATTGATAAAGATTTAAGAAAATAACATGAGATCCTTCAGAAAAATCAAAATGTCATTTTATGAACCCAGAAAACTACACAAGATACCTATATGCAGATTAATCCATGAAGGCCATCAATCATAAAAATGCAAAAATAAAGTAGCAGAGTTTAGAAATGAATCACCACATAGATCTGGAAAAGGAACGCCAAAGTTTGTAACCCCAAAGTCTTTATGCTTTATTCATCAAAAGAAATTACAAGAGCTTCCAAGACAAGTGCACGATCCTAAGATCGGATGATTCAAGACTGACAAAGACCTCTAAATTTATAGAACAAAATCTCCAATGGCTAGTTTGGATGATCCTTGTCAAAATAATCTCAACTGTCCAAAAGATTTAATCATCTTTTAATCAAGAGCGTTGAAATTATAAATTTGGGGAAAAAACGAATTTATCATTTAATTCAATTTTAATTAACTCAAAAATATTATTTTTGAGTTAATTACCCCAAAATTTTGACTTTGACTTAACCACCAAAGCCCAAGAGTCCAAAACTTCTTAAAATTCTCAATATTCCCTTAACTTGGGGCCTTTAAAAATTTATTTTTTATGGACCAACGAATTTTGTCTTTGAAGAATTTTATCCTCAACTAGGGCCTTAATTTATTAAATTTCTAGCTTTTGATTTTTTAATTAATTGACCAGAAAATTTAATTAATTGACTGAGAGGGAATTTTAATTATTTTTCCAACCCTCTTTATATAAGATAGTACATTTAGACACATGAAGGGGGAATACCCATTCGTATAGACCCTCAAATAAATACCCAATTCTGCGACTCAAAACATGATTTAGTAAACCAAGTAGCTTGAACTACCTTTACAAGGACTCGATAAAAAACACTAAGACTCACTTAGCATGTTGATGACAAAATCCACCCTAGCTTTGGGGTGAGGCTGGAGGGAAAAACTCTGTCGATCACTTACGTGAATCAGTGAGACAAAAAACCTCCTAGGATAAAAATCATCAACAACATCCTAGGCTTACCTAGGTTGTTACATACATTAACGGTCATACTTAGATCATTTACATCATAACATGCAGAATGGGTTTACATCATTTATAAAAACCGTCATCTGTCAATGAAATCTAGATGACATGAGCCTCGAACATGATAAGTCCCATTTGAAAAAATGGGGGTGTACTGCTATGGGGTTGTTGACAAAGTGTGGTCAACAAGTCCATTCTTCCATATATTCCTCACTTTCATGATGGTCCTCCACACTTGCATTTTCTTCAAGGTCAGCTTGATCATCTAACTGATTACATTCTATGGGGCTTGTGATTGATTATAATATTTTTCATTGATGAGGTCAGTGAGAATATTGAAAGCATAGGTTTGGCTAACAAACTCAAAGAGATGACTAGGATCCTTCTCATAGGCACGTGTTATCATGTAAATTTGATGTTGTGTTATTCTATGAAACCTAACCATGAGTTCTTTATCCATGTTCTACAATAAATCTTCACAAAACTCAACATATTGGTCCACAATTTTTTGTAGTTCTTCAAGCTCTTGATCATTGAGTTTTGCAAAGGTATCTTCTTTTTTACAATAAGCCATTTTCATGATTTTGCATATTATGATTAAAATGGAGTCGCCACGATGAATGTAAATGCCTTGATAGATGATTGCTTCACCCTACAAGCATTAGCTTTGAAGTTTAATGAAGAAATGGGACTTCGTTCTTTCAATGGAGCCGCCAAGAATGACATATCAATATTTTCATATGGGGAGCAAGACACACATCTCGTGTCCCCGGCAATGGTGCCAAAAATGTTACCACTCAAACTAGCAGGGTTCCTAAGAGGGGATCCTATAGAGCGACTACTAGGTCAAGTGGCAACAATGGAGAAATAGCCAATTGTCACCTCAGCTAAAGCTCCCTGCTCTTTACAAACTTTCACCAATGGGAGGAGAACCGTATAAGAGGAATCACAAGGATGAGCAGATAAATGATGGGATGAAGAGTGATTCCTAAAGCCCATTCTCAAGAGAGGCTCAGATAAATGGCTTACTTGCTTTAGTAGCAAGGTGATTGACACTCTAGGAAGGGTTGAGGAATACCTAGGCCTAGGATTGGGGAATATTCCTTGAGAAGTATTCTAGCCCTAAGGATCCCTAAGGAGAAATGGCTTCTATGCTAAGTCATAAGACACATCCCTCAAGGTCTCGTGTCTCCTATTTCACATGTCAGACATCAAATGTGCCCTAAAACGTGTCAAAAACGTTTTTTTTCATGTCCTCCAATTCAGACATGTGTTTTGGACGTGGCGAAAACGTGCCCTAGCGTTTTTGGCTCTTATGACAGGTGTCCCATGAAAACTGACATTTAAAACCGCACCCTGATTTATTTTTGGGTTTTTTTTGTCAATGTTCACCGCTGAAATCAAATTTGTTGTGGAGTGTGAGGAATTTCGTCAGGTGACTAATGAGATCGACCATGTTTTTGTCGACTTCTTGTCAAGTCCATGTAATACTCTTCCTTTTCAACCTCACTGAGTTGTTCGTTGTCATGTCTTGGATCATTATTTTGTAATAGAATTTGATACCATTTTGCATTTACTTTATTATTTTTTAGAAGTTATTTTAATATAAAGGTTCAATGTACATGATTTTGCTGATGTCATCATTTGTCTTGTTTTACTTATATTGTAGAATACATATAGATTTTGCATTCATATCTGAATACATATGCATAAGCATATGTTTGAATGTATATCTACATATGTGTTGGTAGATGTAAAGCACTCCCAAGTTCTTCAGAAATTAAAAAGTGGGATAAATTAGTGGTTTATCCATATTAACTCTATGGAAGATCCATTTGAACTCCACATGCGTGATAATTGTTCAAAATACAGTATGTCTATGATTTGTATATCCTCGCGAAAATTGCATCTCTAATTTCAAATCGTTGCATCAGAAGAAACCCCTGGAATAGCAAGAGATCAATTTCAAAAATATCACCATACATCATGTGATGAATCTACTTGTATCTAACAAATTCACCATTCCACTGTCTATCCATTATGCTATTTAGTATTGATGTACTTCCATCTACTCATTTTCATAAAATTGTTTTCACTCTCCTACCTGAAATAGAGAGATGCTAGTATTTTTCTAGATTTTGCTACTTGTACAACTGGGAGCACTACTTAGTGTCCCATTATTATTGTTTTCAGCAAAAACAAGCAAAATGATATATGAAAAGAATAGTGGAAAAGAATCTCAACCAACATGTTGTCATAATAAGGCAACAAGTTCAAGAGAGTAGGTTATTGATAGTTGTTTATAAGGTAACAGTTCAAGAGAGTAGATTATTGATAGTTGTCTACAAGAAGAATAAGCTACTAATTGTGAGAGCTTGTCAACCATACGATATGTTTTCTCATATATTCGTACTAAACACTAAATAGATGTCATCATGATTCATATTTGAAGATGTTCTAATTTCTAAAAAATATGGATCAAGCACTATTTTTCAGTGTTTTATATATCGTGTCCCTCGTGTCCTGTTTCTAGGGTCGTTGTGTCTCATGTCGAATACTCGTATTTAAGTGTCCTACATGTCTCGTTTCCTCATGTCATGTGACTTAGCTTCTATGCAATCCTTATAGGATTTGAGTTACAAAGTTGTGGGACCAGAAAGAACCCAACTGGGCCCAAACTAGGTCAAGGGTATGGATTTGATCAACAATATAGGGGCTTGGCCTAGTTAGGGAGGAGAATAAGATCAAAGGACTAGTTTTCCTTTTGAAATTCAACTGCAATGATCCAGATGGGGACACTAACCCAAAGCAACCTAGGGAGAGGAATGATCCTTGCTTGGGCTAGGGCTTGCAATATCTCGGGATTCCACAGTCGGATTGAGCTCAAAATTGGAGGACCCCTTGAGAAGACCCCAACGTAGTTGTGGACCAATTTTCAACGGTTTTGGATGGCTATAAAATAATTGGCTTGATGCCCTGGAGACCTCTATGGTTAGGCCTAGAACTGGGTGAAGTGAAGAAAAGAAAATGTTATTTTGACCACCAAAGGGATGTGAGGTTCAGTGCCTTGCTTCTTGAGCTTAATGGAGTCAAGATACACCTAGATCGAAGATTTTCTTATGCTAAGGAGCCCTAATTGACCTTCACTGGCCTTTCCAAGTGCATCAACTAGGTTATTAGGTATTTATACTTCAAATTGTGAAAATTTCAAACTAGAAAATATTTCTGCAGTGATAGATTTATTTCTCCTAATAATTATTTCAATAAGTTATTTACAGAATTCTTCCAGTAAATTTCGAAATAAATACTACTGCAGCATTCACTTAAGTATATGCAGAGAAAGGAACAGTAAGAAATGTAAACATAAGAATCAATCACATGTACACACTTACTTTTGGACAATTGTCCCCGGAAAAACCCAATGTGGGAAAACTGGTGCAGCAGATGAGGGTTTATATATTATTCTTCAGCAATGAAATTTTTTGCAAGGAATAGACTGGCAAACTTCCTTAGAAAACATCTGAAATAAATTCTTCAGTTCCTTCTGGAGATTCTCTGACACCCGGAAGACCCATTGCCTCCCTCTGTGTCACTCTTCGTGCTTCTCTGTGCATCCCTGTGTCAGACTGCGTCACTCTATGTGGGCTCTACATGGGCTCACTTCGTTGCCTTCTGTGGCCCTTTGTGTCCCTTTGTCCTCGACCTTTGTCACTGCTGACTCCCTCTCCTTCTTCTGCCTCTGCAACTCTGCCCTGCAACTCTCTATCTGAAATCGAATTCTATTCCTTCAAAATCGACTTCCTTCGGGTTACTGAGTGTATGCCCAATTTGCTTTCCAAATGACCCTCAAGCCTTATTTTATAATCTTTTCATTGACGAATCAACGGCCCAGATTAGAAGTCTAATCAATGGCCAAGATTAAAACTTGACTTGATCTTCGTTCTCTAGAAGATTCACACTTGAGTTTTATTAATACAAATTAATTATTTAATTTCCCTAAGTTTAGACTTAGGGTCTACATTAAAATAATTAATTATTTTTATAAAACATAAACCGAGTGGAATTTCCACAAACGGTTTCTGGGTTCTTTGGAATACTGATATCCAAGCCTCCTTACAAATTTTGAGCCTTCGAACACTTTATGATGCTACAAAAATCAACACTCCCTCTTAGCGAGGAAAGTGTTCTAGCAAAATGCTTGTTGCATGTTGCTTTGTCCTGAAGCATCCTCTGCGTTGCTAATGCTTGGCTACTGCCCCTCACCTGCTGCGTTGCTGCCTTCTATACTGTTGCCCATGACACTATCACTGTCACTGCCTCATTTGTACTGTAGCTCCCTCTGAATCTTGAACCTATCCATTCCTGCTACTGAAATGGATTCTTGATCATCCCCATCTTTTCTCTGAAATAGACAAACTTAGTCTTTCCCAAAGCTTTCGTGAGGATATCTACCACTTTTTCTCCTATAGGAGTGTCCTCCAATTGTACAGCTCCCCTTTGGACACGGTCTCTAATGAAATGACACTTGATGTCAATGTGGTTCGACCGATCATGAAACACAGGATTCTCAAAAAGCCTAATGCAACTCTGATTATCACATAGAATATTGATTGCCTCCATCTTCTCCTTGAGTAAGTTCACAAGCAATTTCTGAAGCCATATGGCCTCACATGAAGTCGTGCTTGCTGTCATATATTCAGCGTCTGTGCAGCTCAAGATCACGGATTTTTGTTTCCTGTTGCACCAGGAGGTCATCCCTAATCCAACACTGAAACAGTAACCACTGGTACTTTTCCGATCTACTGGACTCGCAGCCCAATCTGCGTCAGTGAACCCACTCACCTTGATGTCATTGCCTCTGGTGTATTTCAGTCCACGGTCGACTGTTCCTTGTAAACAACTGAGAACATGTTCCACTGTTGCCCAATGAGCCCTCCTAGGTTCCATCATGAACTGACTGAGAGTATTGACAGCATAACAGATGTCTGGTCTAGTGTTCACCAGATACATCATAGAACCTATGAGTTGCCTATACAATGTAGGATCAACCTCATCATCTTCGGACGTGTCAATTTTCTTCCAGATCGTAATCATTGGAGTAGCCATGGGCCTATAGTCCACCATCTAAAATATTTTCAGAACTTCTGTAGTATATCTTCCTTGACCAACGAAGATCTCACCCTTCTGTTGCCAAACTTCGAACCCCAGAAAATAATGCATCAGCCCTAGATCCTTCATGTCAAATTATGCAACTAAATTCTCCTTGTAGTCCTTGATGAGCCTAGATGATCCTGTTAGAAATAGATCATCTACATACAGCACTAGTATAAGAGGCTCATCCCCTACTCTCAAATCGTAGAGATTGGGATCTACGTCACTCTTGACAAATCCCATTTTCTGCAAGTAGTTGTCAATTTGACCATACCAAGCTCTAGAGGCTTGCTTCAGTCCATACAAGGCCCTCTTGAGCCTGCTCACACGAGTTTTCTGCTCATGCATCTCAAGGCCCTCTGATTGTTCAATATATACTTCTTCTTCTATCACCCCATTCAGGAACGCAGTCTTGACGTTCATCTGGTGAATCGCCCATCCCATCTACGCAACAAGGGATATCACGGATCTAATAGAAGTATATCGGGCTACCGAGGCGAAGGTATCTTCATAATCTATCCCTTCTGAGCATACCCCTTAGCCACAAACCTGGCTTTAAATTTCTCTATGTTGCCATCTGCAGCATATTTGATCTTGTAGATCCATCTCGAACCTACAACTGATATGTCTTGAGGCCTGGGAATCACCTCCCAGACATCATTCGTCATGATGGAGCTGTACTCCTCCACCATCGCATCGACCCATACCTGGTGGTGAGCTGCCTCCCGAAAACTAGATGGTTCCCCAACCTGCGCTACCAAATCTTGGTACCTTTCAAGTTGTCTGTGCTGCCTCTTCTCATTTCGGGGGGCTCCGACAAACTCTTCTGCATCCCTCGGAATTTGTCGCAATTCCCTGCTCGTCTTACCACTGGTAGTGGGTGGATCCACCTGCTCTCCTTCTTGCAAGTCCTCGTGAGATGTATCCCTTAGATCCCCATGCCTTCGAGAGGCTCTCGTATTACGCTCCGCAAGTCATTGTGGCTGGACTAGCGGATCCTCCTCAGACTGCATAACAGAAGGCATCTCCCGAGATTTTCTGAAGGCCCTTTCCTCCATGAATTTCACATCCCACCATACCCCAATCTTCCTGCTCTCAGGAATGTATATACGGTAAGCCTTTGCGTTCTCACTATATCCCACCAGACATCCCTTTTTCGCAGTCTTATCCAGTTTCTTCCTCTTCTCTTCGGGCGCATGACAATATGTCGCACTGCCAAAGATCCTAAAGTGGCTCACTTCAAGCTTGCTGCTAGTGAAGACACTTTCTGGAGTGATCTTACCCAATGCATTATGAGGAATCTTGTTCTGTACATAGACAGTTGTATTACAAGCTTCAACCCACACAAATTTGGGCATGTTTTAATCATACAGCATTGCCCTTGCAACTTTGACAATAGTTCTATTCTTCCGCTCTGCAATACCATTCTGCTTTGGATTATACGGAGCAGTCCACTCTCTTCTGATGCCTTCCCTCACACAGAAATATGTGAATTTTTATCCGTGTACTCTCCACCATTGTCTGATCGCAATGTCTTGATCCGCTTTCTTGTCAGATTCTCTACCAGAGCTTTAAACTCCTTGAATCGATCAAAGACTTCGTCCTTGGTCTTCAGAAAGTAGATCAAGGTCTTCCTGGAATGGTCATCAATGAAAGTGACGAAACATTCGACACCACTAAGAGCTCTAGTGGACATTGGCCCGCAGATGCCCGAGTGTATTAAGCTCAACACACTCTTAGCCCTATTGTTTCTTATATGGTATGCTTCCCTGGCATACTTTCCTAATATGCACCCTCTGCAGACATCGTCTCGCTTAGTGCTCAGTTCTGGAACTCCCGTGACAGTCCTCTTGAGATTTCTTAACACCCCATGATGCAAGTGCCCCATTCTCTTGTGCCATAACTCATTCAAGTCCTTCTCATCAATGTTGTCTATCTGTGCCATTCGGGATTCGAGCTGTAACTTTTAGAGTTTATTGCTCCTGACTCCGATTTGCGCTTTCTTCTTCCAACGTGGGTGTTTGACATATACTCTATTTCCAATGAAGTAAACGTCATAGCCTTTGTTTTGAAGTTGCGACAACGAGAGTGAGTTCATCCCCAAACCAGGCAGATGCAGTACATTAGTGGCCTGAAACTTATTACCAGCTTATGTTTGAAATACTATGTTACCTCTTCCAATAGGGGTACATTTTGCCTTATTTTCCATGGTGATTTTGAAGTTCATCTGCTCTTCTTGGTAGTTTGAGAAACATTCTCGTACTCCCGTCATGTGAGCAGAAGCCCCACTGTCAATGTACCAAATCTCAAGAGAAGCAGAGCTTGACACACAAGCAAATTCTTCTTCCAATATGGATGCCAAAATAGAAACATCGTGATCCTTTTGTTCTTCCATGCTACCCTTCTTCTCTTGAGAACTGCGTGAACCCTTCCAAGTTGTTGCTACAACAATGTCTAACCTACCTTCAATCGTCGGTTCTCTACTCCTATTACTCATCTCTGGCTCTAACACCATGTGAAAATTTCAAACCAGAAAATAGTTCTGCATTGATAGATTTATTTCTCCTACTTATTATTTCAATATGTTATTTACAAAATTCTTCCAGTAAATTTCGAAATAAGTACTACTGCAAAGATTCACTCAAGTATATGCAAAGAAATGAACAGTAAGAAATGTAATCATAAGAATCAATCACATGTACACACTTATTTTTGGACAATTGTCCCCGGAAAAACCCAATGCGGGAAAACCGATGCAGCAAATGAGGGTTTATATATTGTTCTTCAAAGAATGAAATTCTTTACAAGGAATAGACTAGTATACTTCCTTAGAAACATCTGAGATAAAATTCTTTAGTTCCTTCTGAAGATTTTTTGACACCCGGAAGACCCACTGCCTCCCTCTGTGTCACTTTGCATGCTCTTGCCCCTCCGACAAATACTCGTGGGCTCATTGCGTTGCTGCTCTGCACTGCCTTTTATGGCCCTCTCCATCCCTCCCTCCTCGACCATTGTCACCCGACTCTCCTTCTTCTCGCCTCTCGCAACTTTGCCCCGCAACTCTTCCTTTAAAATGAAATTCTATTCCTTCATAATCGACTTCCTTCGGGTTACTGAGTGTATGCCCGGCTTGCTTTCTAAATGACCCTCAAGCCTTCTTTTATAATCTTCTCATTGACGAATCAACGGCCCAGATTAGAAGTCTAATCAATGGCCAAGATTAAAACTTGACTTCATCTTTGTTCTCTAGAAGATTCACACTTTGTTTTAATAGTACCCATTAATTATTTAATTTCCCTGAGTTTAGACTTATGTCTACATTAAAATAATTAATTATTTTAATAAAACATAAACTGAGTGGAATTTCCACAAACGGTTTCTGGGTTCTTTGGAATACTGATGTACAAGCCTTATTACAAATTTTGAGCCTTGGAACACTTTCTAATGCTACAAAAATCAACACAAATTTCAGAGATGAAGTTTCAAGGTCTTTCAACCTATGAGGTGCCTTTCGAAACATTTGTTGAAGATTGTAACTAGGTTTGGTCTTCATAAATTGTATTTGAATCAATTTTTTATTGTACTTGTCAAAAGAATAAAGAAAAGAATTTTATATTATTATTAAATGACTTATTAAAACATGGGTTTCATGCTTGGGTCATATTATTTTAGGTCAAAGTTCCCATTGTGGACTTCTAGGATTTATTATAAGTTTATAGCCATTACATATTTAAATTTATCCATACTGGGCTTTTGAATCATGTAATTAGGTCAACTATTGAGTCAAATATGATTTATGGAGCCTCCACATCAAGTCAGCCTTCAAGTGATCAAGTCGTCCTCAAGCCTAGGAATTCGAGCTCATCAAAAGCCTATATATATAGGGAGATCGAATTCATTTGGAGACATCACTCTGACATACAGAAATTTGATATCTGCTATTGCAAGGGAAAAACTGTGAAGTGAAGGAAGGGATCAAAAGGAGTGCGAGTTCGAACAAGTTAAAGGATTGAAGGAAAATCGAAATTTTAGTGTTTCCCTCTCTCTCACACGTGCCCTAGATTGGAAGATTGAAGTCCCTCATTGTTTTGTTGTTGCCAGTTTCTACCAGTTGTTGCATGTTGCTGCTGCGAAGTAAAGAAAGGTCGAAGTTGATTTTGCTGAGTATTGGTGCGTTGAGAAGTTGTATTGGTTCAAGATCGAACTCCTAGAAGCAAGATCAAAGTCTTTCCTCCAAGATCGAAGTTCCAAGGTCGAAGGAAGTGCTGTATAGTGTTGTTACTGTTGCTACTGCTACTAGATTGAGAAAGGATCAAAGGAAGGCTGACTTGGTGTGGAAGAGGTCTGAGTCAAGATCTAGAGTCTCAAGAATACTATTGAAGGAAAAATTACTAACTGGGTTTTCACCTAAAGAGGGGTTTTTCTCTGGTTGCTCGCCCACATCTGGTGTCCTTGATCTATGTGCTTTTGCTTTGATATTTGCTTGATGAACTAAGAAGAAAGAAGACAAGAAGAATATAATAAGAATTAAATAACATCACAAGTAAATAATCAAGAACAATAGAATATTTTTGCCTTTTTTATTCTCTAACAACATTCACCCACTCCCTCAAAGAACAATGCAGCATTAAATCACTTATTCAAGTTTTGAAGAATAATTTCACTTTATTTTAGCCCATACAAGAATAATGATAACAATGCCATGCATTAGACAAGACAACAAGAATAGCATTAAATTTCACTTACAATAGAGAGAGAGAGTATATCCATTCATGAACTTCGCATTAGAAAGAAGCTCTAAAGACAATAGCGAAAATCCAAACATCATAGTGCATCAAGAATCTCCAAAAATTTTGTCCAAGAAAGCAAGTGCGAAAATCTCTCAAGAGATATTAATTCAATCCAAGTGACGATGAGAGCAATGAATGAGCCTCTCATCTATTTATACAATCCAATAAGGGATTTGAATGGTCTAGCTTGCCTAATTTAGCCCCAAATAATAAAATAATGTACAATAGTGATATAACTTGCTGACAAGCCCACCAAGATAGCTCAAAATGGAAAGATAAGCCTCTCAAGAGGGAAAAATAGTAAACATGATGAGTCGTTTGGCCATTGAGAAGGCCTAGTGGAGTCCAAAGTGTGTGCCAAGTTGAGATAATAGGCTCCAAACATAGTGTTCAAGGGGTTGGCCCCTTAATATCCAAGCAAGCCATGTGTGTTGTCCTCAAGTGGGTGTGGGGGCACAATGACATCCTCATGGCTCGCCAAGTGGATCAATAATCCATGTAAACCATCTGTAAGGGCTAGAATGACAACATAAGCCCTCTCTCTGTCTCTCATGGTGAGACACATCCTCATCTAGGCCTTGGAACATCTGCCAAGCATATGGTACAAGTGTGAAGTCGGTTAGGCATGGTGATCCATGTGGATCATCCTCATCCAAAAAGGTGGAACACGAGCAATCAAGGAATGATGTTGGGGGATCCATGAAGTGCTCCCTGATATGGTCGTCGAGGCCCATGGCTCTCGATGCTTACGCTACAAGTGCCAATGTGACCCTCTGGAGGGCTTGGACCTCGTATAGGGAGACCAAACCCCAAATGGAGACCCATCTACAATCCTATATAAGATCTAATGCGTCCCTTCACCTTCCAGTACAACAAATCATTAGAGTAATCGAGTAAAAGAGCTTATAAACCATGGAAAACAAGTGGACACTTCATAGTGGCATGCCCTTACATAGTGGGCTTTGGCATGTACAGGTATCTCCGAGCTCAATAAGGAGGTTTATCAATGGACCTATTAGGTGGTTTCAGCCTCTAAAGGGGGTGACATGTCCATGGTACATCCATCGAATGGTAGGCGGCATCCGATATAGTGATGGAATGGAGTGGGGCATGAAGGGGAAGCTTTGGGCCTTATGCCATGGTATAAGGGTAACTAAAATAAGGGAAGCCCACACTTGGGTATATGGATGTAGGAGGGAGCAATCGTGGGACATCAATTACCCTGACCTTTATTTTTCCACCCTGCTTCGTATTCCTTTTTCTTTTTATTGATTTTTCTTTTATAACTGCTTGGGGATTCAAGGGATGAGAGCATGATGTGTAGGATAAAGCAGTATATAGTATATACCCCTTTAAGGTGGGGCGGCTCATTGCCCACCAGGGGTTGGGACAATCATGGTTTCCTTAATGATGGAGGGGGCTCATCTAGAGCCCATAGGAACCAGGGTGATGGCCAAAGATAAGGAGTAGAGCTCATGTTTGGCTTTTACCCACGTGTTAAATTTGAATGTCCCGGCCATCTTTTGCATTTTGTAGTACATTTTCTGTTGATAGTGGCCAAATTATGCTTTCTATTTTCTTTTTAGCTACATCAACCTCTGGGGCATTGTTCCAAGCCTAACCCAAGGTGTGGACAAGGGGAGGGGTAAGCTAACCCCTTGTGGACCTAGAGGACAAATGTTGACCCAAATGGGAAAAAAGATGAATGGGGTTGTAATGAGCGGAAGGGGAATAATGTACATGGTATTAGGAAGCGAGACCACACAACCAAAATCAGGGTTTCCCATGTAGTGTCATCCCTAAAGCTTAGTATCCAATAAAGGAGATCCCACGGAACTAGGATACAAGGTTAACCATCAAACTGGGCAGAGGTGACAAGAGTATAGACCTAGTGCACTCTTTCCATCGAATCCCCCCACTAATCCAAACCCACAAGTGTCCATGATAAGTAAACAACAATACCCAACTACACAATGAAAAGCCATACCTTGGGGGGTAGAAGGCCCACCTTCAAACATACGATCATAACAGATGAGCGAGGAACCACATGGTTGGCTTAGTTGGCAGAGAAATGGCACATCAAGCTATCTGGTGGGTGCAAGGGGCTACTGGCTATCGGCTGAGGACCATCTAGGAGAAAATTTTCTCCTATGGATATCACCCACAAATTGGTGGGTAACAAGATCTATGCTTTATCAAGGAGACCTATGTAGCTCTTAGCTACCCCTAAAGAAGCAGCAACTCGGCTAAAATAAGTATTTATACTTCGCTTGGAAAGGATTGATGGAGATTCAAGGATGCAATATGCAAAACGAGCCTTTAGGAACATTCACTCACATCATCTATGAGTAATGCATGCAATACTTCAATAATCTTTGGTGTTTTCATGAATTCGCATCAAATTAGGGGACATACAAGATCATGACGATATATTCCATACAATAGAAATGTAACAAAGTAAAGATATAGCATCAAATAACACTTACAAGATAATGTGAGTATATCCATCCCTCAATTTTGCAAGTAGAAGCTCCATGATAAGATAGTGAAAATCCCAAACATCAAAATGCATCAAAAACTACCAATTTTTTCCATCAATTGCAGGTCTGAATTCTTTTACAAGAGAAAATAACAATCCAAATGATGATGAGTTACAAATGAGGCTCTTCTTTAATTTATATGAGCCTCCATAAGTTCTACTTGCTCTAATTATCCTAATGAAACCCCCAGAAATGTTTTAATGTGCAAAATAACAACCCTATTGATGACAAGCCCACCAAATAGCTCAAAAGTGTGAAACGAGCCTTCCTAATGAGGTCGAAATCAGGGGTGCAGGGGAGCGCCCCCTCTCCCCCCCCTCCCCTCGAACCCACTCCCGGAGCAACCCCGAGAGCGCGCTCCAGAAATCGCTCCCAGAGAGAGTGAATTTCAGGAGCGAAATGTTCCCTAGCCTTTTTCGTAAATTTTCTTTTGCAGTAAATTCAAAATGCAAATTTGTTTCAAAGAAACAATTATTTTTTGAGTGAGGCAACCTAATGATCAAACCTATGGCCCTAGTATTGATATGTGATTAATGGTCATGTTAAATTATTAAAGTAAAATGTGTGGCATTCTCCTTAATCTTCATTTTCATCCTTTTACTTAAATTTTTAACATTACCATGAAATGACTCAAGATGTTTGAGAGTGATTCCGACCTCATTGGATTTCATATGGACAAAGTAGAAATTTAGATCTCATTCAAAATCCAGCAGACTTATCAGTTTTTCAGGATTTTAGGATTGGGGGGATTGCAATGTTTCCATTGGATTTTGTCATGTATTAGGACATGGAACTCGTATTTAATCAAGAGCACCAATCCCTCTATGTACCTTGATGTTAGTGACATTGGTTGTCGAACTCCTCTATCATGACCCAACTAAAAATGTACCCATCACTCGAACAAAATCTTGACTTGACATGGTATGTTTTTTCCATCTTATGTTGATGCTTAGAGGGTGATGTTAATGACAAAGATGCTGATTTTCCAACAAGACTCAAAAATTAGACATTTATCATGGCGGAAAGAGGCACAAGCATTAGCAATAAATAATAGACTTACTCGTCTTTTCTAGTTTCTAGTATTTTTTATAACTACTGACTCTATCATATTTCTTATGATATTTTTTTGTAAACAATATATGACAATTTAAGTTTGAAGTTTGAAGTTGGCAATTATAACTCATTGGTAATGAATTATGAATGTGATGCTTCATGAAAGTTGAAAGTTGTTTCATTTTATAAGATTTCATTTCATGTTAGATATTCTTTGTTGCAATGGTTACACATAGCTTAAAAGTACAACTTTGGTGATCAATGATGATAAATGTTATATATTGAATTTTGAAATCTTAAAACTTTAAGATTGATGAATCATGAGACTCAATATGATGTATGTTACTAACTTGTGCACGTGGTTGATGAAGATTATAACTTCTAGATGCTTGATGTTGTATAGTTCAATCTATGTTTTTATGCTTATTACATCTAATTCATCATTCTACATGCTTTTGTTGACATATATATGTTGGAAATATTGTCATTGATGGCAAAGGAGAAGAAAGGAGCAGCACCTGAACTATCACAAAGAAGAACCAGCAAAAAGAGGCAACAAAGATGCAGAGAGGTAGCAGAGAGGCAGCAGAGACCTGGAGGCAGAGCTGGAGAGTTAGAATAGATACAAAAACCAGAGTTCTGTAAGCCTACGGGTAGCTGAAAAGGCCATTTGAATTTGAAGATCTGGCCGAGGACTAGAAGTTTTGTAAGTGAACTCATTTATATATTATGAAAGAATTGTTTCAGTATTACATGTGCATCGGTTGAATTAACTTCTGTGTGGAAGGCCTTGAGTTTCAATAAGAAATTGTATAACCAGTGCGTGATAAAACCCTGTGTTAAGGACGTAATATATGAAATGTATGCTTGAGGAATGTTTAAGTTTCTGGGAGAGAGCGTATGAAGAATGTGTGACAAAACCCTATGTTAAAAGTTAATGTCAATGTGTTGATTCATTGCGAGAAGCAATATAAAGGTTGTCCATATAATACTATGGGAGTTTCTGTTTGAAACCACGAAAGGGAATTGTGAAATCAATGATGTTATGATCCCTGATGAAGGGCGCAAATGAGTTAACCTCTGGTTATTAATTGTGTGTTGAAACCCTGTTTTGATGAAGTCCGATTTCAATAAAGTCGAAGCCTAAAATATAACTAAGCGTGTTAAGTCTATATCATATGGACCAATTCGATGAAGGAATTACACATGAATTGGTGTATATGCAAGAAACCTGGAACGAATCTCTTGAAGGAAGCAATGGCGCAGTTTGAATAAGAAAGTGAGAATAGAAGTGTGAAGATGGATCGATGAACAAGTAAATGTGGAAGCGGAACTGTGAGCGAAGGCGGAACCTTGAATAAACAGTGAAAGTGGTTTTGAACCCAAGGAGTGGTTTTCGCAAAAATTTTAGACGGTAAGTGGATTTGGGAAAAAAAATGCGATAAGGTTCATTGCATGACATGTGGCGAAGAGTGGTTTTCAAAAACCACGAGTTTCGCACTTTTTTTTTGCGTTAAACTTATGTTCCAAAAATAATGCGATTTGCGTTCGATTGGAGGGGCGAAGGATCCAAGGGTTCTGGGGAACGAGAGGTGCTCGGAAGTTAAGACAGTTATGGAACCGACATGACATAATATTGTGGCTGAATGGGTTTGAGTTCCGGTTGAAAGCGCGTGTAGGTGGGACCGGGTTTCGTTGATTAAAGGTTATGGGGTGTATTGTTCTATTAATCACCTCCAATATAAATTAATGTTCACTGGGCCCGAGTGTTATTGGCGCAGGTATTCTGATTAAATATTTGCTAGGGTCTTAATATAAGTCCACAGCTTATTAATGTTTGTAATATTTGATTGGGGAAAATATATATATATATATATATGGCGGTATATATATTATGTTGATATGAGTCAAATGAGTTGTCGGCCAAGGACGTTTATATGCGTAATCCCTTGGGATTAAGTCCAACATCGAAGGTTTCATTATAATGTTTGAAGGCATCGTATATATTCACATATTGTGGATGGTGTGAGGTGGTAAGACCGAGAGTCCTTATTATATGGTTGGCGACCTTGGTAATTCTTAACCAAGGTAAGAACCTTATAGGTGAGGTAAAGGTTATATATTGTAATTACGGAATATAAATTGCAAGGTTTTGTTTGGTGCTTCGCATAAAGAGCATTTAACATGCATTGTATGGTTTAACCATTGAAAGAAGATAGCTTCCGCATAACAGAAGAGAAACCTGGGCTGTATTGGCATATGGGTTTATAACCTTAAGAGAGTGTAAACTTAATATCTCAAATCTCAGATTTGAGATATTAAAGCTTTCAGATTTTGTTTATTTAAATTGCCAGTCAGAAACAGAATATTGAATTGCCAGATTGGGAATTTGTGTTGGACACAAAATTGAGATGCATTTTATGCACAGAGAAGAAGGGGACTGTGGGTTTTACCCGGTATCATTTTATATAGTGGACCATTTTGGGTTGAATTACGAAGTTCGAATAACGAGTCGACCTCATGAATTGGGTTGGACTATGGTTTAACCATAGATTTGAAACAGGCAAAGTTCCTGCATATGAAAATTGTGAATTGGGTTTGTAGTATGTGGATTCTAACCATAGTGTTAAGAACAGGAATTTAACTTCCGCACATGAGGCTTATTGTAAGCTTTTAAAACAGAGATTTGAAGCTCAAAGCTTCCGCATGAGACAAAGATATGTTCTGAAGATGTGAACACAGGTGTGATGGTGATGGCAAAGAGATCAGATTTAAATCTGACAGGACAGCGTGCAGTGCAGCAGAGCATTGGGAGAAATTGCAGAAGAAATTGCAAATGATAAGTTCCGAAGGGTTTAACAATATCATTTCATATGGTAAGTCTGCAAAGTAGATTTTGGCTATGGTTGGAACCATGAAGGTTGAAGAAAACTTCCGCATTGATAAAGCTGCCAGATTTGGAACATAATTTGGGAAATGCATTCTACATGCATAGAAAGCAGGAGAGTATGCAAAACTGTTACATGACAACAGCTGCCAGATTTAGAACATAATTTGGGAAATGCATTTTACATGCATGGAAAACAGAGGTGTGCAGAACAGTTACATGACTGCAGCAGAAAAGACAAACGCACAGCAAGCCAAGGGCCAGAAAAAGGGCTGAGTAAGCTTGTTTTATGTAACTGAAAATGTGAATGTAATTGTTTTAATTGATTTCATATTGTTTGTGATGCAAAGGCAAGTCTCGGGAGGCAAAGAAATATCCCACTGTAATATTGAAATGTATACATATTGTTATATTTTTATGAATATGCTAGGAAAGAAATGAGAAGGTGGAAGTCAAAGAGTCATGGTTGTTCACTTTGAATTTCCTGTGGAATACAAACAGTGATGAGGTGAACCCTATAAATGATATCACATAGATATGCATAGAGAGGTTATAGAATGGAGAAATGAAGCAGAGAGGATAAGGAGAAGGAGGAGCAGATAGAGAAGCTGTGAAGAGTCAGAGATGATATAGGACAGATATGAAGGTTGGTGGATAGCAGTGAAGAAGGAACATAATAGAGTTGATATCCAGGTAAATCATCATGGTTTTCTTTTATGAAAGAGTGAGGAAGTTGGTGCTTCCATATCAAGTTTTAGCTTGATAGATGCCGGGCTAGCCGGGCCGAGGTAGGAGCCTCTAGGTTGTAGCCTCGCAAAATAGATGAAGTTGGTGCTTCCATATCAAGTTGTAGATTGATAGATGTCAGTTGTAGTTGGCTGAGGTAGGAGCCTCCTATAGGTTGTAGCTTGCAGAAAATAGATCGGAGGTGGAGCTTCCTTGCAAGTTGTAGCTTGCAGAATTGAGGTATTAGCCTCCTGTAGGTTGGAGCCTACAGAAAATTAGTGGTGAGAGGGAGATGGAGCTTGCCTTTGCATCACAACAATAATAAGATGTGGTTTTCTCCCTTATGGGTTTCCACTTATATCTGTTGTCTATGTGCATGATTTTTATGTGTTGATATGGTATATCTAATCTGCTTAATACTTGTTGCTCACAAATTAAGTTGATCATGAAATGAAGGTGTAAATAAGTTTAAAGAAAAGTTTTAAAAAGTCCATGAATGTGTTACACCGATTCACCCCCTCCCCCTCTCAATTTAACTAAGGGTTCAACAATTGGTATCGAGCGTCTTGGTGAAAACCTAATTGTGAGAAGGAGATCTCGGTTGAGTCATGGACTATCAAAATGTACCCGTGGTAAATACAACATACCTCCCTGAATGGAGAGATAAGGTTAAAATAGATTTAATGGCTTATGAACCTAAGGTATGGAAACCTATAAGTGATGGTTATTTCTTAGAATCTCCCTCGGAGAAAGAAAAACAGTTGAATGCCAAGGAAAAATGTGTGATATATAATAGTCTTCGTAACAAGGATCTTGAGTTAATTATGGATTTAACCTCTGCAAAAGAGATCTGGGATAGATTGTATTTCATGCATGAAGTAGACACTAGGGGCTGCATTTTCAAGAAGGAGAAGATAAACCAGAAGAAGAAGAAAAATTCCATTCAAAAGGAAAAAGGTCAATCAAATGAGGTACTTGCTAGTGTGAATGGAAGTAAGAACCATGAAGAAATTACAGTTGAGGAAAAAGCCAAACTTGACACAGCCTTGACTGAAATAGAAAGATTGAAGAATGAAAACAAAGACCTAAAGACATTGGTGCAAATATGTGATGAGAAAGAATATGAAGATAAGAAAGAGATTGTTGGCCTGAAGACACAACTTGAAGAAGCAAGGAAAGTATAAGAAACTCTGCTACAACAAATGAGAGAGAAAATTCTAGAATGTGGAAGATTGGAAGAAGAGGTGGTAAGCCTAAGGAAGAAATTAGAAAATCCCAAACATAATTATTAATAAATACTCCTCAAATGAAAAGCTCTGGACAGTTGGACTAGATTCTAAAGGCTCAAAGGTCACCTCTCATAAAGGCTAGGATAGGATATGAAGGAGAAACCAGTAAGTCCAAGGTTGAAGATAACAGGAATGTCATTTTTGTAAAAGCTGTAAAGGAAAATGAAGCAGCTCAGAAGATTCCTACAGAAGTAGAAGCCAGCAAGAACATGATTTGTAGAGAAACAAACAGAAACAAGTAGCAATATGAAAGGACAGAGAATAAGAGGATGAAACAATCAGATGCAAAAGGCTCATACACTCCTGAGGATGAATTGAATAAATTTGGAAGATGTCAAAGAAGGTTCTTTCCTCCTATGTGAAGTATCACTTTTTTTTCCTGCCACAAACCTGGACATATTGCAGCATATTGTAAGACAAAGAAAATCTATTCCAACCAGTAAAGGATGCAGAAAATGAGAAGAACCCTTCAAGCAAGAAAATGGAAAAGACAATCTTTCACCAGGTACACAAATCATTTCCATGGCTATTGTTATGCATGCAATGAATTTGGACATAAATCTGTTAAATGTAAATTATGTTCAAAAAGGGGAACAAAATATTAGACTTCAGCTCAAATGTACCTTGGTAAAATAAGATGTTATGTATGCCTCAAGCTTGGTCACAAAGAAAAGATTGTAATCTGCCATATACATTAAAGAACTCTAGACATATGATGGAATCAAATCAAATCAAACAAAACTATGAATCAAAAACGAGTGCAGACATTATGAAGAACCCCAATAAAGTATGGAAGGAAAAGAGAAAGGGGGATCATGTTACCTCAATAACATAATGAATCCATCATTGTCTCAGGGGGAGCTGCTTTAGGAAGCAACACAAATATCCAACCAGTGATAGATATGAAGCAACCTCCCAGGGGGAGAGAATTTCATAAATAGTCCCCACAAAAGTAGTCTAAGAAGAACTCCTTGGAATGAGAACAACTATAAGATCAGGAAGGGAAAGGACAATTTCTCTAACAGAGAACTACCGAGGAAGAAGATTATTTGAAGAAATCAATAGCTGACAAATTGATGGAAGAAGAGAAGGCAACAAGAAGCCTTGGTAGTAGAGAGAACATTAGCCATGAGCATGTAAGCTAAGAATACATCAACACATTAAGTGATGATCACATTGTGCATCATACTGCTTGAATTAACAATGAATCACATTAAGAAGGATGAGTAAGAGAAGTGCCTATCATCATTATGTAATTGCATCATCTATAAAAAGTCCCCTTGGAGGAATGTAGTTAAGTAAGTGATAAATCTCTGAATGATCCGCCCATGAATATTCCTAGTATAGAAACTGAAGATGTCTTCCCAAAGATCTTTATATTAGAATAGTTGAATTGTATATAAAGCAGCAATGATTTTGGAGAATTCCTAGAAAGGAAAATGTTGTGACATTCTTTTAAATCAGAATGACAGACTAAGCAAAAGGATAATGATGCCAAGATCAGATTCAGTATATTGATGATTGTTGTTGAGATCAGTGGAGAGCTCAATAGTAGAAACTATGAAGGGTGTCTTAACCATTGGTTCATGTGCAAGCTGAAGTGAAAGTAGTATCAATTGGTATTGGTACAAGTCGCATGCCTATCAATAGAATATCAAGTGTTATTTGTGGAGCAGCAGTATGGTTCAGGTCCTCAGGATCAAAGGACTATGGCAAGAGTAAATCAAGGTAGTATTCCAGTGTTATCTGCATTTTTAAAGCATAAAAGGGTCAATGAAAGGGGAAAAGGAACATTATTTAGTTTACACTTGAAGCATTATATTGAGCATTGAAGCAGTATCTACTTCTATACATAATTGCATGCCTTCCTGAAGTCAATACATATATATCTTCAAGGCCTCTTCCTTAATATCATTCATAAAACTGTGTGAAGTCTGTTTGGTGAGATTTAAATTAAACAACTTGAAGATGTTTTGCTGAAGATCATCATGATAGAACAGTTGAAGTATCAAAAGTATGAAGGATTAGTTGTGTCAGTTTAAGCTCAAAAGTCTGTCATTGATTCATCAAAATCATACTTCAGCAGAAAGGATTTGCTGATATTTCACCATTAAAAAGAGATTGATCATTGACATACATACCCCCTTGTGTCATAAATAAAATTGCATGGTTGATAAGTAAGACTGACCAATACACTGAGTGTATCTAGCCTCAAGGGTTTGTTTTGAAAGTACATTGTACAAGAAATAAAGTCATTTGATCTCTTAGATCAAATTATGGTTGATTCATTGATCACATCAATAACAAGGACCTTTCAGCTATTGAGTATAATATCCTTGTCGGCATCCTAACTCATATCACCACCAACAGGTAGGAAAGGTGAACCACAGCTATAAAAGATAGATTGGCATCATCATAATTGAACAGATGTTGTACTGCAGATGTGTATTGCAGAAGAAGACATATTCCATCTACAATCTTCCTCAACAGATATGTATTTCTGATGAAGATCATACTAGAGACAAAAGTATATTTGAAGCTTTCTCAGTACTTTAGTTTTGGTCCAATAATGCATCTCTAATTATATAAGTCTGATTATATATGGTTGTTCTATCATCATCTACACTCTATACAACTGCAAGGAAATTTTTCTTTGGGATGGTATCAACTTATTGTGTATATGCAAGTTCAATAATTCTCAAAAGTGTTCTCTCAACAACTCTTGTACACCAGTCTGGAGCAGCAAGGCATAAAGTCAAAATAAGAAGGCCTAAACATAAATCAGAGAAAAGAAATGAAAATATAGAATCTACACTGATAGATGTGCAACACTTTGCCATTGATGTCAAAGGGGGAGGAAAAGCAAGCAAAATAATATAGGCAGAGGAAGACAAAACACACCCTTCAGAATGAAAGGAGGAGGAAGACTTGGAGGAAGCATTGGAGTATTGGTGGATGTGTTGCCATCAATGAAAAAGGGGGAGACTGTTGGAAATATTTTCATTGATGGCAAAGAGAGAAGCAAAGTAAGAAAGGCAACAGTAAGAAAGGAGCAGCATCAGAACTATCACTATGGAAAAAGAGAGGAAAGAAGAACCAGCAAATAGGAAAAGGAGACAGGCAAGAGGCAGCCTAGTTAGCAGAGACATTAGAGGAAACATACGAAGCAAAGAAAGAAAGAAAGGCAGCAAAGACAGACAAGGAGCAGAGAGGTAGCTGAGATAGCAAAGATGCAGAGAGGTAGCAGAGAGGCAGCAAAGACCTGGAGGCAGAGCTAGAGAATTAGAATAGATACAGGACTAGAAGTTCTGTAAGTGAACTCATTTATATATTATGAAAGAATTGTTTCAGTATTACATGTGCATCAGTTGAATTAACTTCTATGTGGAAGGGCCTTGAGTTTCAATAAGAAATTGTATAACCAGTGCATGATACAACCCTGTGTTAAGGACATAATATATGAAATGTATGCTTGAGGAATGTTGAAGTTTCTGGGAGAGAGCATATGAAGAATGTGTGGCATAACCTTGTGTTAAAAGTTAATGCCAATGTGTTGATTCATTGTGAGAAGCAATGTAAAGGTTGTCCATATAATAATGTGGGAGTTCTGTTTGAAACCACAAAAGGGAATTGTGAAATCAATGATGTTATGATCCCTGATGAAGGGCACAAATGAGTTAACCTCTGGTTATTAATTGTGTGTTGAAACCTTGTTTTGATGAAGTCTGATTTCAATAAAGTCAGAGCCTAAAATATAACTAAGCGTGTTAAGTCTATATCATATGGACCAATTCGATGAAGGAATTACACATGAATTGGTGTATATGCAATAATCCTGGAATGAATCTCTTGAAGGAAGCAATGGCGCAGTTTGAATAAGAAAGTGAGAATAGAAGTGTGAAGATGGATCGATGAACAAGTAAACGTGGAAGCAAAACTGTGAGCGAAGGCGGAACCTTGAATAAACAGTAAAGGCAGTTTTGAACCCAAGGAGTGGTTTTCGCAAAAAATTTAGACGGTAAGTGGATTTGGGAAAAAAAATACGATAAGGTTCATTGCATGACACGTGGCAAAGGGTGGTTTTCAAAAACAACAAGTTTCGCACTTTTTTTTTCGTGTTAAACTTCTATTCCGAAAATAATGCGATTTGCGTTCGATTGGAGGGGCGAAGGATCCAAGGGTTCTGGGGAACGAGAGGTGCTCGGAAGTTAAGACAGTTATGGAACCGACATGACATAATATTGTGGCTGAATGGGTTTGAGTTCCGGTTGAAAGCGCGTGTAGGTGGGACCGGGTTTCGTTGATTAAAGGTTATGGGGTGTATTGTTCTATTAATCACCTCCAATATAAATTAATGTTCACTGGGCCCGAGTGTTATTGGCGCAGGTATTCTGATTAAATATTTGCTAGGGTCTTAATATAAGTCCACAGCTTATTAATGTTTGTAATATTTGATTGGGGAAAATATATATATATATATATATGGCGGTATATATATTATGTTGATATGAGTCAAATGAGTTGTCGGCCAAGGACGTTTATATGCGTAATCCCTTGGGATTAAGTCCAACATCGAAGGTTTCATTATAATGTTTGAAGGCATCGTATATATTCACATATTGTGGATGGTGTGAGGTGGTAAGACCGAGAGTCCTTATTATATGGTTGGCGACCTTGGTAATTCTTAACCAAGGTAAGAACCTTATAGGTGAGGTAAAGGTTATATATTGTAATTACGGAATATAAATTGCAAGGTTTTGTTTGGTGCTTCGCATAAAGAGCATTTAACATGCATTGTATGGTTTAACCATTGAAAGAAGATAGCTTCCGCATAACAGAAGAGAAACCTGGGCTGTATTGGCATATGGGTTTATAACCTTAAGAGAGTGTAAACTTAATATCTCAAATCTCAGATTTGAGATATTAAAGCTTTCAGATTTTGTTTATTTAAATTGCCAGTCAGAAACAGAATATTGAATTGCCAGATTGGGAATTTGTGTTGGACACAAAATTGAGATGCATTTTATGCACAGAGAAGAAGGGGACTGTGGGTTTTACCCGGTATCATTTTATATAGTGGACCATTATGGGTTGAATTACGAAGTTCGAATAACGAGTCGACCTCATGAAGTGGGTTAGACTATGGTTTAACCATAGATTTGAAACAGGCAAAGTTTCCACATATGAAGATTGTGAATTGGGTTTGTAATATGTGGATTCTAACCATAGTATTAAGAACAGGAATTTAACTTCCGCACATGAGGCTTATTGTAAGCTTTTAAAACAGAGATTTGAAGCTCAAAGCTTCCGCATGAGACAAAGATATGTTCTGAAGATGTGAACACAGGTATGATGGTGATGGCAAAGAGATCAGATTTAAATCTTACAGGACAGCGTGCAGTGCAGCAGAGCATTGGGAGAAATTGCAGAAGTAATTGCAAATGATAAGTTCCTAAGGGTTTAACAATATCATTTCATATGGTAAGTCTGCAAAGTAGATTTTGGCTATGGAATCTCGACGTAACAGCGTGCAGTGCAGCAGAGCATTGGGAGAAATTGCAGAAGTAATTGCAAATGATAAGTTCCTAAGGGTTTAACAATATCATTTCATATGGTAAGTCTGCAAAGTAGATTTTGGCTATGGTTGGAACCATGAAGGTTGAAGAAAACTTCCGCATTGATAAAGCTGCCAGATTTGGAACATAATTTGGGAAATGCATTCTACATGCATAGAAAGCAGGAAAGTATGCAAAACTGTTACATGATAACAGCTGCCAGATTTAGAACATAATTTGGGAAATGCATTTTACATGCATGGAAAACAGAGGTGTGCAGAACAGTTACATGACTGTAGCAGAAAAGACAAACGCACAGCAAGCCAAGGGCCAGAAAAAGGGCTGAGTAAACTTGTTTTATGTAACTGAAAATGTGAATGTAATTGTTTTAATTGATTTCATATTGTTTGTGATGCAAAGGCAAGTCTCCGGAGGCAAAGAAATATCCCACTGTAATATTGAAATGTATACATATTGTTATATTTTTCTGAATATGCTAGGAACGAAATGAGAAGGTGGAAGTCAAAGAGTCATGGCTATTCACTTTGAATTTCCTGTGGAATACAAACAGTGATGAGGTGAACTCTATAAATGATATCACATAGATATGCATAGAGAGTGAAGAGAATGGAGAATTGAGGCAGAGAGGGTAAGAAGAAGGAAGAGCAAATAGAGAAGCTGTGAAGATCCAAAAATGATATAAGGCAAATATGAAGGCTGGTGGACAGTAGTGAAGAAGGGACAGAATAGAGTTGATATCCAGGTAAATCAGCATGTGTTTTTTTTTATGAAAGAGTGAGGAAGTTGGTGCTTCCATATCAAGTTGTAGCTGGCTAAGGTAGGAGCCTCCTGTAGGTTGTAGCCTGCAGAAAATAGATGGAAGTTGGTGCTTTCATATCAAGTTTTAGCTTGATAGATGTCAGTTGTAGCTGGCTGAGGTAGGAGCCTCCTGTAGGTTGTAGCCTGCAGAAAATAGATGGGAGTTGGAGCTTCCTTGCAAGTTTTAGCTTGTTGAATCGAGGTAGTAGCCTCCTATAGGTTGGAGCCTACAGAAAATCAGTGGTGAGAGAGAGTTGGAGCTTGCCTTTGCATCACAACAATAATAAGATGTGGTTTTCTCCCTTAGGGGTTTCCACTTACATCTGCTGTCTATGTGCATGATGTCTATGTGTTGATATGGTATATCTAATCTGCTTAATACTTACTGCTCACAAATTAAGATTGCTCACATATTAAGTTGGTCATGAAATGAAGGTGTAAATAAGTTTAAAGGAAAGTTTTAAAAAGTCCATGAATGTGTTAAACTGATTCAACACCCCCCCCCCTCTCAGTTTAACTAAGGGTTCAACAATATATATATTATATAAAGATTCACTCCCGAACTGGGAACTTCTGAAAATGTTTCTCTTGCTCCTGCTCTTAAGTAACCTTGGCCGAAAATATAAAATAATGGTGTGAAGGGTCATTGAAAGGCCAAAATGAGTCCTCAATGTGCCATGATGAAAAGTGTTAGAAAATCATAAAGGAAGAAAGATTTTCTTTATCTTGATAATTTCTTGTGGTATTCTTATGTTCTTATTAACTTTCTTGTATTCTTCTTTTATCTTAGTTCATGAAGCAATTATCAAAACCATAACACGAAGATCAAAAACATTAAATGTAGGAGGACAGCCAAGGCAAAACCCCAATCTAGGGGAAAACCCAGTCACCAACTCTTCCTTCAATAGTTTCACGAGATAATCCAAGACTTCTTTGACCTATAGACACAGACTTCCTCCAATCACCAAGTCAACCCTTCCTTTTTCTACAGATGATAATCTTGCAGCAATCACTTCGATCTTGACCTTCCAGCAATAACTTCGACCTAGCAACAACAACCATACTTCGACCTAGATGTAGTACTTTGACCTAAAAGCACTACTTTGACCTAGAAGCAACACTTTGACCTTGAAGCAACACTTTTATGCAGCAGCAACTTCGATACACCAGTAACTTCGACCCTGATGCATCAGCTTTGACCTAGCAACAGAAATTTCGATCTTCCAATAATAGCCCAGTAAAATCACTCGTGTGAGAGAGATGACCCAGAAAACTTCGATCTTGTGATCCTCCTTCTCCTCCTGCAACTTCGCACTTTTCTGTTGCCTATTCTTGGATATCGAACTTGTTGAGTGTCTCTCCAAATGAATCGAACTGCACTGTATATATACCCTTTTCTGGAGTTCGAATTACCTTCATGTAGGCTGACTTGAACAAGTAAGGGCCGACTTGGTGTGGAGGTGACAAACTTCATATTTGACTCAAAAACAATCCTTTTTACATGATTCAAAAGCCCAAGAAGGGTCTTATTAAATGTACAATGACTCTAATGACTCAGTATAAATCCTAGAAGTACTCAATGGGGACTTTGACCTAAAACATTATGACTCAAGCATGAAACCCATGCTTTAATAAGTCATAATAATAATAATAATAAATTTATTTTTCATTCTTTTGATAAGTACATTCATAATGACTCAAATACAATTATGAAAACCGAAACCTAGTTACATTCTTCAACACTTCCTCTTAACTAGGAAGATATTCATAATAACATATACAAGTACAAGGAAGATCTCAAAACATATGAACCATGAAGAGTTTAGGCACTCAATGCCATGGACTAGATTCCTGACCAGGGCAATCTATCCATGTCTCAAACAGTTTAGGCACTCACAGTGCCACTGACTAGATTCCTAACCAGGGCTATCTACCCGAGTGGAACTAAGATGGACTAAAGCTTTCAGCCTCTCTAGGTACCATCAAGCTTACTTGCTAACCATCAACCTAGGGATCTAGGTGCGTAACGCAAGGTCATATCTCTATGACCAATGCCACCCTACTTCGGGAACTAGACATCAATACATAGTGTTGGCCAGATGTCTTCCCAGGCAATGTGTTTCACACACAAAGCCTCAACACTCCCCATTATTCAAATCAGTAGCAAATCCTTCCCGATCAAACAGATCAGTAACAAAAAATCTCACCCAATCAAACAGATTGGTAACAACAAGCATGTAAAACATGCTTCCAAATCTCCGAGAGATTTACATGTACAAACACAACCCTAACCAATAACAATCTTTCAAAAGCACATAAGTAAACACAAACCTTTGGGGTCTCCAAAAATCTTGATGTTGCTTCTCATCTTTTCACAGTAGAACATAGATGCTTCCCAAACAAATCTTGACAGAAGATTCCTAAACCATACAACTTCCTTTCCTATTTCTTATGCAGTAACATATTCTACAATCGGATTCAACGTCACCTCAATATACATTCTCCAATTTCTTCTTCAAGGTATTAATTATGACTATAATATACTCTCCCTCTTAACTAGGGAGATTTATTCTATCCAGACTCCCTCTTAACTTAGGGAGATCAACTTCTTCTTATGACATCAAAGACTCTTTCATGGCTTCCATCCTTTTTATCAAAGATATCTTAATCAACTTCATTCATCATGCTTATCAATCAAATCAACTTAACTTGCGAACATCTTCACCATCTTGAAGATTATGTACCTGCACAACTTAGATAGCAAGTACAACCAAATAGAAGCATGAAGTTAACCATATCAGAATGGAAGTATTAGAACTTATCAAATCAACAAGAGACACATACTTTTATACCTCAACTTCTTGTTAGGGTTTTGTTATAAACCTTACATCATATTAGTAACTCAATCAAGATATCAATTTCATTATATCTAGGGCTTCAATATTTCCTTCAGAGATATGACAGACTTATTTTATGACATATTGCAAACCCTAGAAGCAATTCAAACAAATACAATTCTATCTAACAATTTTCAAAATTTATACTTCTACTAAGATTTAATACAAACCCTAGATTTCATCAACGAGACAATAGGCCTCAAACACCAATCATAGCACAATCTCAGGTTTCAACAATATAACTAACTTTTGACATCATCACATTTGAGACAATAACATCATATCCTAGAATATCAAACTTCGACTAGGGCTTAGTTACAAACCCTAGAACTATGATCATCAACAGTATACATGTTAATTTTGGGCAACTAGGTCCAAACTCCATGTTGTCTCATATGACAATGGTCATATTTTTGTTGGATTCCTCATTCCGAGAGGTACAAGATTGATCTAAATATCATCTCGATCGAATGAGCAGAACATTGATTTTGAATTTATTTTCCACATGTGCAAGGTCGGCCAGATTTATCCCACATGCCTAAGAGATGTGTCACACACCCTCATTGATGAATATAAATTGGAGAGACTTGGAGGTCATTTTCTCATCATCTCATCACACATTCTCTCATTGTGATCTGATTGGTTCGATAGCCTTTTGAGGCCTTTTTTCCCTCACACATGTGGAATGAAGCTGCCGTTTTCTATGTTGATTTGTTTAGGGCTTTTTGTTTTCTATGTTGATATATTTAGGGCTTTTTTGCTACAGCGTTGACCATCGTTGACTGTGGTCAACCCTTAGTCGTTTGACCTCAATCTTCTGCAGAATTCCGATTTTAGGAGGCCGTACAACTAGGCACTAAAATCGAGGAATTTCGCGTTGTTTGACCGAAGCCCTAGTTTGTTGCGTTGACTTTTCTGCGCTTCCCTGGTTTGACTTGCATTGACTTGTGATGAGCTGTCTCTGAGGGATGTGGGTGTGACACATGAAAGTGCTGGCTGACCGAGAAAGACTTTGCTGGTTGAAGCATCCTGCTGACCGTCGTAACGCCACAATATCTCATATCTTTGTTGGACAAAAGGAATTGTAAATCTGTTCTATATTTGGTTTGTCTTCTATTGATCTATTATTGTGTTCTATCAACATTTTACTTTCAAGTTTATGTGATTGCTATTTTGTATTGGGCCTAAGAAAGATTGAAGTAAAAGTGCATCAAGCATAGAACACCATGGTTATCTAAATTTAACATGGTATCAGAGCTGAGGTGAAGACAAAGTCCAAGAGTCCAAGCTGGTGTTAGAAGCTATCTCTGAAGGAAGAAATCCTATCAAGGACAAATGGCCTCCTCAACCTACAAGGGTTTCAAGGCTGATGATAAATTGACTGATAACTCTGATTATCATGCACAGAAGATGTCGTTGGATTTGGCGCTAGAAGATCAAGATGTCATGGACTATGTACAGGGGAATATTCAAGAACCTCCATCAAATGCAGATGTTGCCACGAAGACGAAGTATAGAAAAGGGGAAATCAAAGCAAAGATGATTATCCGGGATTCTATTCATAAGCACTTGGTTGCTTACATTTCTGAGTTGAAGACATCTAAGGAGATGTATGATAAGCTGGTGAGCATGTTCAGGGCTAGCAATGCTAATCAAATCCTCTTCTTCAATAATCAATTGAAGAATATCAAGAAGGGTAAGGATGAATCTATTCAATCCTATTTTATGAGGCTCACTGAAATCAAGAATAACCTCCTAGCTATTGGGGAAGCAATATCTAATCGAGAGATGGTTCTTATTGCACTTGGAGGTCTCCCCCGTGATTGGCATGTATTCAATACCACTATTCTCAATAATAATGTGATTCTTGATTTGAAGAAAATATTGATGAGATGCACTCAAGAGGAAACAAGAATGATGGAGTATGCCTCTAATGGTAATGGAAGTGACCCTACTGCCTTCGTTGCTCATGCAAAGAAGAAGAACCATGGTGGCCTGAGAAATCAAAACCATGGTAGAGCGGGGCCCAAAGGAAGGAAGGGAATATGTTACACTTGTAACAAGATTGGTCACTATGCAAGAGAGTGCCCTAATAAAAGGGACTCTCCCAGGGATGATGACAACAACAACTCGAGAAGGAATGGCAGGAACAACAGGTTCCAAGGAAAAAGGAAGGCTCCCTCTAATCGTAATGGAAATGGGCAACCTTTCAAGAGATCAAGAAATTTTATGTACGACGAGTCTAATGTTGTTGATAATAAGAGAAATGATTTTATTCTTGTATCTACCCTCTCTGCTGCATCTCCACCCGACCCCCTGGATGTCTGGTTAATTGATAGTGGTGCTTCAAGGCACCTCACTGGTTATAAAGAAGCCCTTTCTAATTTGGTTGAGAAGGATACTAATCTGGAAATTATCCTTGGAGATAATGCCACCTATCCCATGAAAGGGACAGGGACTGTGACCCTCCATTTATCTCAAGGTCAAGTCATCTAATTACAAGATGTGTTGTATGTACCTGATTTGAAGAAGAAACTTGTGTCCATTTCGGCAATGGAAGACAAAGGGTTCAAGGTGGCATTCATTGATGGAAAGGTACTTATCTGGAAGAAGAACTTCAAGGAAGCTCTTTGTATTGGTTTTAGAGTTGATACACTCTACCAGGTTGGAGGAAGTCCATTGGGGGCTATGACATGTAATACAACTCTTCAAACAGAGTTATGGCACCAGAGGTTTGCTCACCTTCTTTACAAAGCCCTTGCCGAAGCAAGGAAGGTGGTGACAGGGATGCCCGAATTTAGAGATGATCATGAAGGTATATGTCAGGGTTGTGCTGAAGGGAAGCATATAAGGGGACCATTCCCCTCAAGTGTCACAAAGACAATTGATATCTTGCAGTTGATACATTCTGACTTATTTGATATGCTACCTGTGACATCCTTGGGAGGATGTTCCTATTACATGACTTTTACAGATGACTTCTCCCACAAGACCTGGATATATTTTTTGAAGAAGAAGGACAAAGCATTCAAATGGTTCTGTACCTTCAAGGCCTTGGTGGAAAATCAAACCGAGAAGAAAATAAAAGTTTTGAGGACCGACAATGGGACCGAGTATGAGTCAAATGAGTTTAATGACTTTTGTAGAGAAGCTGGCATTAAGAGGGAAACCACAACTGCATACACTCCTGAGCAAAATGGTGTTGCTGAAAGAAAAAACAAGACCATTGTGGAAGTTGCCCGTGCCATGCTATGTGACCAAGGTCTTCCCAAGTTTCTATGGGGAAGGAGAAGTCAATATTCTAAACCGGATTCTTCAGCAGATCATGCCTGAAAAACGCATTCTTCAGTTATGATGGCTTCAGCTATCATAGAATATGTCTGAAAATGCTCAGCAACCAAAATAAATAACAGCAGCAACCTTTACTCAACTTTTAGGGGCAAAAAGGTGGGGAAAGGTGAGGATTTTGGCCCTAAAATGAGTGTATAAGAAAATCTGCGTAAAATGACATCTCAAGGTTCTGGGATATGTTAGAATAGGTCAAGAGGGACTTCCATGTCGAATTTCAGCTCAAACAAAGGCGTTTTGCTAAGTTAAACAGTTCCTCCTTCCCGACTAGTCAATAAAAACCCTGATTTCCCAAGACTTTGAATATGCAGAAATTTGCTGAAGCAAGGGCAGCGTATTTTCTGAAGGAATATGATGTATAACACTATAAATAATCATAGAATGGGTTTGAGTACAAGGCATAGGCTTTCAGCAAGGTTAAACAACAGTTTTATATAGAAAACCCCTCAAGATAGAGGTGCCGCAAGACAAAGATTGATGCAGAAACCCTTTCAGCGTTTTCTCCAGAAGATGTGAGACAAGAAGATGAATATATAGCCAATAATATATGTAGCAGCAAGAGAGAATATAAATATTGAGGAAACAACCTCTCAAGAGAAGAAATGCAAGCTTCCACAACACGTACATAAACATGAAAAGCACTGCTATTTCTGCATAAACCCCAGACTAAGAAAAATGTTGTATATGATATAATGTTGCTCTAAAATAGTGTCAACACATGGGTATGACAAGAGATGGCTCAAAGACAATAGGGGAGCAAAGCTCTAACCCTTATAAGCAAAAATATCTCAATCCTCCAAGGGATTGGCTGAAATGCACAATACGACAAAAATGCCGGAGTTGTTGGGCAGCTACTGCAACTCCAAACTGAAACCAAAGAGAGAAGGCTGAAGATGATGAGAAACTGAAATAGACCTCCTCCAATAGATCTCCAAAGTGGAAGGTTGATCCTTACACTTGAGATCTTCCCCTCAAATCAACCGGCAAACCCTCACTGCAAATACACCATGAAGATAACGCAGAAACTGAGAGGGACTGCGCAGTAGTGGAAATAAACACTTTGGCCAAGTGCCAAGATCTACAAATCAGCTCCAATATCCTCCAACCCGATCCTCCAAAGGAAAGAAAGACTCTCCCTCTGAAAAACAAGAGAAGGAGGTGGTGTCGTAAAGTCACCACGGCAACACCCTACAACACAGTATTACGCTGCTGCAGCAATAACGCTATCCTGGAGGATGATGCTAAGAAAATAAGCTTGCTCGAGCAGGCACTCGAAGTCCCCCGGGGCTAAGGGTGAGATCTCCGCACGGAGACACTCGGTTGCACTAAACAGTGCAGCAGACGGGCTAAACAACCAGCGTGCCAAAGAAGACAATATGTCTCACTCAACAATCCATAATCCAAGCATCCAAGCATGAATGAAATGAGGAGGCTCCTTCATCTTTTATAGTGTTGGTTTCCCTCCAAAACCCAACGTAGTCTCTCTCTCCCCTCCACGTGGTGTTGGGTCCCCCCCTTGACTCCCACTTAAATCACAACGTTGTGCTACTAGGTGGATGTCCTATTTCATTTAAGTGATTTTAGACCCTCTTTACTCACTTTTTATTTATTTACAAACTATAGGTGGCAAAATAAACAAAATAGAATATTCCAATTTGCTGTCACAAATTAGGAATATTACAAAAGCTGCAAACACTGTTGTGTATGTTCAAAATAGATTTCTGCATTCCGCTCTGGACTCCAAAACTCCCGAAGAAGTCTTCTCTAGTAAGAAACCTGATGTTTCTCATTTTAAAGTTTTTGGTTGTCCTGTTTACTTTCATGTGCCGAAAGAAAAGAGAAGTAAGCTAGATGATTCTGGAAAGAAGGGAATGTTTGTGGGCTACAGTGGAACTTCAAAGGCATATAGAATCTAAGTGTTTGGTCAAAGAGAAGTGGAGATTTGCCACGATGTCACCTTCAATGAAGATGTTGCCCTCAAGAAAGTGAGAAATCTTCCCAGCTCCAAGGAAGACAAAGAAGATGAAGAAGCAAGGAAGCTGGAAGAGCCAAAGGATGACCTGATGCCCGATGTTGAAGGACCTAAGGATCGCATTGATCCGCCTCCTTCAAATAAGAGAAGACCCTCATGGCTTAGGGATACTCTCGAAGATGCCGAGAGACATATTGCCCCAAGGGGGACATTCCGTGAAAGCAAGAAGTTGAAGAGATACCAAGGGTATCTAGCAACCATGAGTACGATAGTACAATCTGAGCCTGGAAGGATGTTATGCATGAGGAGTATGAGTCCATTATGAAAAATGATGTCTGGGAAGTGGTCTCGAGACCGAAGGACAAATCTGTTGTCACCTCGAAATGGCTCTATAATATCAAGCATGGATCTGATGGAAGTGCTGAAAAATACAAGGCGAGATTTGTTGCCCGAGGCTTCTCTCAAAAAGAAGGCATATGCCATAGATTATGATGATATATTTGCACCTGTGGCCCGCTATACCACCATCCGATCTATTATTGCCCTTGCTGCTACGCAAGGATGGAGTCTACATCAGATGGATGTGAAGACTGCTTTTTTGCATGGATCTATAAAGGAAGAGGTGTATGTGGAGCAACCTCTGGGGTTCGAAGTCCGAGATAGAGACACCTATGTATACAATTTGAAGAAAGCCCTCTATGGGTTGAAGCAATCCCCCAGGGCTTGGTACGAGAGGATAGATAGCTACTTGATGAAGTTGGGCTTCACTCGAAGTAATGCTAATTTGAACCTTTATTTTAAGGTTGATAGAGAAAGGGCTCTCATTTTGGTTCTCTACGTGGACGATCTATTCCTAACAGGTGTTGACCCTCTCATTCATCAGTGTAAGAGGGAGCTAGCTTCCAAGTTTGAGATGAAAGACCTAGGACTGATGCACTACTTCCTAGGCTTGGAGGTCTAGCAGAATTTGGTATGGGGGACTGTAAGTCTATGTCGACACCGATGGAACTCAACTTTAAGAAGTTGAGTGGAAACGTTGTTGGGCCTGTGCTAGCAAATCCTACCGAGTATCGACAACTCGTGGGGGCCCTGATGCTTTTAGTGAATTCCCGTCCGGACGTATGTTTTACAATGAACACTTTGAGTCAACATATGGCTGATCCTCATCACATTCACTCGATTGGTGCCAAGAATCTGTTGAGATATCTTCGGGGCACAATCAACCATGGGCTAAGATACACTGCCGAGAGTTTGAGACTCCATGGATATACTAATGTCGATTGGGCTGGCAGTGTGGTGGATCGCAAGAACACATCTGGATGTTGCTTCACCTTGGGTTCTGCTTCGATATCTTGGATGAGCAGGAAGCAGAAGTCAATGGCTCTGAGCATCACTGAGGCCGAATATATTGCAGCGAGTATGGCCTGTTGTGAAGTTGTTTGGTTGCGAAAGCTCTTCAGTGAGTTGTTCGGGCATGTGCTAGATACCACCGTTATCCTTTGTGCTAACCAAAGTGGGATTCGTCTTTCTGAGAATCCCGTGTTCCACGATCAATCCAAGCATATTGATATCAGGTACCACTTTATCCGAGATATGGTACAGCGAGGTGCCGTAAGGCTCGATCGTATAGGAACTGATGAGCTGGTCATGGATATTCTCACGAAGCCCCTGGGGAAGGTAAAGTTCCTAACCTTCTGTGAGAAGCTTGGAATCGTGGAAAGACCATATTCTGAGGGTCCTGCTTGAGTTGGACTATGAGCTCCGGGAGCTCCAGGGTGCTTGGGGATAGCTTCTTGGAGCTATAATCACATACGGGCCTAGGCTTGTCGAACCTTGTTGTGCTTCTGCCCCACCGTTATGATATTGAGTTGGTTCGCCTCTCTCTGATATGTGCCCGGCACACATCCTACCCATGGAGTTTCGGACTCATGGGAAGTACCTCTCATTTGGCCAATGAGGTGGGAAATGTGGATAGAGACCATAGCAAGACCGATGGACGCATGGGAGATTGTCGTACTCTATGTCTAAGATGGCATGTGTCCAACACCTTGATCTAGGATCAAGTATGATGAGGTTTTATCCTCTAAATTGACTTCGGGTTAGTATGAGACTCTTTTGAGTCCGAGAGAGGTTTTTACCTCTAAGCTGACTTCGGGTCAGTTGTGTGTGATGTCTTTGTGGCTCACCTTTTGTTCTGAAATAAAGAGCCAGCAAAGCAAGTTACGGTGGGATGATGCACAATGTTTGGTTTGGTACATGATGGATGGCACTTGTGGACAGATGGAGTTCTACCTAGTTGAGAGGGAGTGTTAATTTTGGACAACTAGATCCAAACTCCATGTTGTACTGCTCATATGACGATGGTCATATTTTTGTTGGATTCCTCTTTCAGAGAGGTGCAAGATTGATGTAAAGATCATCTTGATCGGATGATCAAAACATTGATTTTGAATTTATTTTCCACATGTGCAAGGTCGGCCAGATTTATCCCACATGCCTAAGAGATGTGTCACACACCCTCATTGATGAATATAAATTGGAGAGACTTGGAGGTCATTTTCTCATCATCTCATCACACATTCTCTCCTTGTGATTTGATTGGTTCAATAACCTTTGGAGGCCTTTTTCCCCTCACACGTGTGGAGCGAAGCTGATGTTTTCTGTGCTGATATGTTTAGGGCTTTTTGTTTTCTACGTTGATCTGTTTAGGGCTTTTCCGCTGTAGCATTGACCGTGGTCAACCCTTGGGTCATTTGACCTCAATCTTCTGCAGAAATTCCGATTTTAGGAGGTCGTACAACAGGGCACTAAAATCGAGGAATTTCGGGTTGTTTGACCGAAGCCCTAGTTTGTTGTGTTGACTTTTTTGAAGCTGCCTGCGTTGACTTTTCTGCGTTGTCCCTAGTTTGACTTGCATTGACTTGTGATGAGTTGTCTTTGAGGGTTGTGGGTGTGACACATGAAAGTGTTCGCTGACCGAGTAAGACTTTGTTGGTTGAAGCATCCTGTTGACTACGTAACGCAACAATATCTCGTATCTTTGCTGGACATAAGGAATTGTAAATCTGATCTATATTTGGCTTGTCTTCTATTGATCTATTATTGTGTTCTATCAGCATTTTACTTTCAAGTTTATATGATTGCTATTTTGTATTGGGCATAAGAAAGACTGAAGTAAAAGTGCATCAAGAATAGAACACCATTGTTATCTAAATTTAACAATACATATCTAGGATTCCATAACCATGCATATCACAATAACATATATCGAGCAAACCCAAGACACAAATATCAATACATTACATTTAGACATATAACAAACTTGATCAGGCTAGGGTTTTGATTAGACAGACAAACATACACCTAGGGTTTCATTCCTAGGAGCTTTACTCTAGATATCATAAGGGTTTAGCTCATAAGCCCTAATTTACCAAAAGCTCTAACGGTCTAGGATTACCGATATCCCCATCCAACCCTAAAAGATTAAGGCTTCCATAACCATACCAAAACCCCAAACATGACATTACCATAAACTCCTAAATAGCATTTTCTTAGACTTCACCAATGACCCTAAGTGGATTAGGGTTTTTCACATAAGCACCAACATACCCTTAAGTTGGGGTTTTACAAAGAACCTTTTAGGGTTCCATAAGAAAGATCAAAGATATGAGGAGGGTAAATTTATCTAATGATTGATCACCCTATCAAGAATATTCATGATTCAAAGGAGCTAGACACAACAATGTTAGTAATGTTGAACATATTATTAAAAGGAATGAATATACCTTTATCATGAAGAGAACACAGCTTATGGTCTAAGACATACCTTTGAGTTGTTTTCTAGACAAACCTTGTAGGACATCAATTCCAATGCTTTGTTTTGTGAGGTCTTCTCTATAACCCTTGCGCAGATCAGCAAGCCTTCCTGAACAACGAAAACTATAAAAGAAATGTAATTAGCATCTAATACAAGATAATAATAAAAAGGTGAAACCAAATATAAAAGGTTAATATAAGGAGTAAGATACTTATCTTTGGAAAATTTTGAGGGCTCCCTCTTAATCCAACCTGGAGGGATACCTATAACTTTATCAAAACAATTCACAAATGTTTTTCCCAATCATGTTAAACCTATAAATACTAGAAATTAAGTTATAAATGAAAACAGTTAAAACTTAAAGTAGAGGACTTAGTAGTGTAAGTCCCTTATTTATGATTCTTCAGTCTTGTTCTTCTTTGGAGATCCTTATTCAGCAACATTTGTTTGATCCCTATTTCTCTTTTTATTCTTAGGATTGTCAAGACAGTCACTTTTATAGTGACCCATTTTGTGACACAGGTAACATTCTATCTTGGATAGGTCTACCTTCCTTCTTGTCCCTTTAGATTTCTTGAAGTTTCCTTTCTTGCAATGAGCGAAGTAGGCATTTGAACTTTCTCTTCTTCATTCTCTTTGTTGGTTACTAATGAGATTCTCATTTCCTCTTGACTATGTGCATTCCATAATTCCTCAAATGAAGGAGTTTCTTTCCAACTGTTGATCCCTGAAGCAAAGGCACTCCAAGAGGGTGGCAAACCCAATAGTGTTGCAATCACGAGCTCTTTTTCAAGTACTATCTCATCTATGGCTTGAAGATCATCTCTAATTCTAGCTATCCTTACAAAGAAGGAAGCTACAGTATCATCCTTTGTAATTTTCATGGTCCTTAGTTCATTCTTAAGACTTGCAACTTGACCAAGATTCTTGATGGTAAATAATTTGGATAAGGCTTCATACATCTTTGGGGCGAAGTCAATGTTGGAAATGTATGGGATAAGATTATCCTTTATACCATCTACGATTAGGCTCAGCAAAATATTTCAGACTCTCTAAACTTAGCTTTAGCTGCATCACTTGATCCTTCTATAGGTTTTTTCACTTTTCCTTTGATTAGATCCAGGACTTTATACTTTTCGAGGATGAAATTTATCCTCTTCTTCCATGCCCTCTAATTGGATGCTCCTACTAATTTGTTCTCTCCCTTTATTCTATTAGACATTTTTCTTGAAGATAGTAAGCTTATTTCCTTTTATGATCTTCAACTTGCCTTTTTCCTTCTTCTGCACCTTAGCTCTGATACCATGTTAGAAAATCAGAAAGGCAGAAAAATTTTCTTTATCATGATAATTACTTGTGGTATTCATATGTTCTTATTACCTTTCTTTTATTCCTCTTTTATCTTAGTTCATCAAGCAATTATCAATACCATAGCACAAAGATCAAAGACACAAGATGTAGGCCGACAGCCATTGCAAAACCCCAATCTAGGGGAAAACCCAGTCAACAACTCTTCCTTCAATAGCTTCACGAGATAATCCAAGACTCCTTTGACCTAGACACAAACTTCCTCCAATCACCAAGTCGGCCCTTCCTTTTTTCTGCAGATGATAACCTTCAAGCAATTACTTCGATCTTGACTTTGTTGCAATAACTTCGAACTGGCAACAACAACTATACTTTGACCAAGATGCAGCACTTCGACCTTGAAGCAGTACTTCGACCTTGAAGCAGTGTTTTGACCTGGAACCAACACTTCGACCTTGGAGCAGTACTTTGACCTTGAAGCAGCACTTCTATGTAGCAGCAACTTCAATGCAACAGTAACTTCAACCCTGATGTGGCAACTTTGACCTAGCAGCAAAAATTTCAATATACCAGTAATAGCCCAGTAAAATCACGTGTGAGAGAGATGACCCAAAAAACTTCGATCTTGTGATCCTCCTCCTACAACTTCGCACTTTTTTGCTGCCTCTTCTTGGATATCGAACTTGTTGAGTGTCTCTCCAAATGAATCGAACTACACTGTATATATACCCTTTTTTGGAGTTCGAATTACCTTCATGTAGGCTGACTTGAACAGGTAAGGGCCGACTTGGTGTGGAGGTGACAAATTTCATATTTGACTCAAAAATAACCCTTTTTACATGATTCAAAAGCCCAAGAAGGGTCTTATTAAATGTACAATGACTCTAATGACTCAGTATAAAACCTAGAAGTCCTAAATAGGGACTTTGACCTAAAACATGATGACCCAAGCATGAAACCCATGCTTTAATAAGTCGTACTAATAATAATAATAAATTTCCTTTTCATTCTTTTGATAAGTAAATTTCATAATGACTCAAATATAATTATGAAGACCGAACCTAGTTACATTCTTCAACAAAAAGGAGGGCTCCCAAAATGATGATCAAGGGGATGGCCCTTTGATTTCCAAGCAAAACATCATGTGGTGCTCCCAAGTCCCTGTGGGGCACAATCAATGGTCTCATGGGTCTCCGACTGGATCAAACATGTTGATGTTCCATCATGAAGGGCTAGAATGATGACATGTACCCTTTCGTGTCTCTCTGGATGAGACAAAACCTCATTTGGGCCTTAAATCAGCTGCAAAGTGTCAGGTGCAAATGTGTGGCCAGCCAGGCAACATCGTCCAAGTGCTTCATCATCTTTGTGTTAATTTTTGTAGTATCAGATGGTGTTCTAGTCTCAAACTTTGTGGAGAGGTTAAAACGCGGGAGTTCTCCAAAACCCAGAAATTGTTTCTAGAAATTCCACCAAGAGATAGCTCAATTAAATTAATTAACCATCATTTAAATATTTCTTGAGTCTAACTTAGGAAACTGGTTAATTAATAGTAATTAATTGAGAAAGCGAAGAATTCTCTAGAAACTCACATGGATCGATTTGGAGATTATCTCAGCCATTAATTAAGTTTCAATCTTGGTCATTGCAGACTCAACTGGAGACTATAAGAGGAGGTCGATGGCTAGATAGAGAAACACACAGAGTGAGAGCCAGTAGTATGAGTTCCTTGGTAGATCGAGCTATCAAAGATTCATAGGTCGAGCAGAGGAAGAGAGTTCGACCCAGAAGGGACGGAGAGAGGCAAGGACAGTGATTACGGAGGAGGATTCCAATTCCAAAGAGCCAAGAGAGGAGATCGGGTTATTTCTCTAAGAGGCTACGCAAAAGCCTCAAAAAGGCAGTTCGATTTAGTTGAACTAAAGGTGGATTTAGTTGCCAAAGGCTAAGAAAAATTCTAGAAGGCCAGGAGGATCATTTCCAAAGCAACAACAAGTAGAACGACTTGAATAGCAGTAGTTTCGGGTTGAGCGTGCGACAAGTTGTGCAGAGGTGACGCGGAAGCTTGCATAGAGGGTTTGGACAGCTTACTTGGAGTTGTCAATTTGTGTCGAGATTGCTTAAGAGAGGAGGGTAATTTCTCTCAGTAGATTTTTGCCAATATTTCTCTCAGAAAGAAATACCAGTTTGGCGTTGTTGTCGCACAAATTGTCTAAGCACCGCGACAACGGCTCAGATCGGGGGTTGTCACCCTGATCCCCAATCTCTCTATCTAAGTTGTCTCCTTGCAAGCTAAGGGAGGTAGACCCTAATAAAATGAAGGAAAAGAACTGGTTGAGAATCAACCAATTCAGGACACACAGTCAAATAACCAAGTACTTGTTAAGATTAACGAGATTTCACAGACCCAATTAGATTTGAAAATAAAAACCAGTGCCTTATGGAGTTAAAAGATCCCGTTATAAGAATTAAAGCCAAGTAATTGATGTATAACTGCTGCTATGAAAAACACAAATGATATTTGATGAAACACCCTCACAATTATGCATTAACCATGTTCGATAAAGATATGTGATTTATCATTACTTGAAATATTTCCAAAGTGAACTTTAAACAATTATATGCCAATTTCAAGCAACTTAAAACCACAATTAAAAACAACTCAAAAAATCAACAACCACAGTTAAGCATTAAACTTTGAACCAACGATTTAAATTCGAGATAAAAATATTATCATGAGGGTACCATCGAAATTAAATGTCAGATATTATTAATATTTCCAAATTTAAATCGTTGGTTCAAAGTTTAATGCTTAGCTGTGGTTGTTGATTTTTTGAGTTATTTTTAATTGTGGTTTTAAGTTGCTTGAAATTGGCATATAATTGTTTAAAGTTCACTTTGGAAATATTTCAAGTAATGATAAATCGCATATCTTTATCCAACATGGTTAATGCATAATTGTAAGGGTGTTTCATCGAATATCATTTGTGTTTTTCATAGCAGCAGTTATACATCAATTACTTGGCTTTAATTTTTATAACGGGATCTTTTAACTCCATAAGGCACTGGTTTTAATTTTCAAATCTAATTGGGTCTGTGAAATCTCGTTAATCTTAACAAGTACTTGGTTATTTGACTGTGTGTCCTGAATTGGTTGATTCTCAACCAGTTCTTTTCCTTCATTTCTATTAGGGTCTACCTCCCTTAGCTTGCAAGGAGACAGCTTAGATAGAGAGATTGGGAATCAGGGTGACAGCCCCCAATATGAACCGTTGTCACGGTGCCTAGACAATCTATGCGACAACATTTTTTGGCGCCGTTGCCGGGGATAGAGTTTTTCTATCCTTGGTCTTAGCGACATTTTCTAATCTTCTAATCTTTCCTCGCCATTCATTAGCCTGTCGCAAGGCATAGCATTTTCTGGCGTCATTTCATCTCTTCATCTTTTCGTCATCTCACTAATCATTTCATCATCGTATCTTTAGCACCTGGACATTTCGGTTGGCCTCTTGTTTGGGTGGCGACTCCACTTATTCATCTATTTACTCCCAGACAAGAATTCCCCCCTGATATCCATCTGCTATTTCTTCTGTTTCAGAATTAGTTTCATGTTCAAGTGGCGACTCCAATTCTTTCATTTCTTACAAGAGTTCCTGCTAAGAAGTTCGCTTCTTGAGGACCTTTTGACTATTCTTGAACACGGATCTATTTCCCTAACATCCACTTAAATTTTAAGCAGGTCATCATGGATGACACCTTTCATGACATGCCAAAAGAGGTCATTTCTAAATTGCCTTTTTTCTCAGGAGGTGATCCAGGCACTGCTCTAGTGCATCTAAAGATGGTCACCTTTTTTATATATAAATATTGTCGTCCTTCACAATATAATCATGAAAATGTCAAGATACATATCTTTGGCTATTCCTTAAAAGGTGATGCTATCGATTGGTTTCGAAATTGTCCTGAGGAGTATTGTTTACAAGACATCATCAATGCTTTTACAGATAAATATATAAAACAAGATGACTCGCCTATTTCTAGACAATTCTCAAGATGAATCCACTTGTACCATGACAGCACAAATCCATGATGGTGGTGAAACAAAAACAAGTTGACAACGATAAGCATCTTGTTAACGAATTCATTCAGATGGTTAAGGATATACAGCTAAATCAAGCTCAGGTAATCAAGAATATGGAGGCCAACCAAGCTCAAATCATTAAGATATGGAACTTAATCAAGAAAAAATAATAGCGGATCGCGCCAGGGAAATTGGTTCTATACAGAGCAAGTTATTGGCCTTAGAAGAAAAACATATCAAGGAAATGACGATCATGGAAACAAATCATGAGAAAAAAATGAACTGTATGCAAAATTTCTTCATGGCCATGAAAGCAGATAATGATGAATCAACAAAAAACATGGAACGCAAATTGTTGACGATTGAAGAGAGTCATGCACAGGAAATAAATGTCATGGAAAACAAGTTAAAGATGATGGAAGTTAATCATTCTAATTAGATGTCTCTTCAACACAATTTGTCGACTATTGAAGAGAGTCATGCGAAGGAAATTACTATTGATAATGTTAAGCATTCCACTGATATCCAAAAAAATTTGGAAAAAATGGAAAGATCACACATGCAGAATTTCCAACCCAAGTCAAAATTGTCAGCAGATCATAGGCCTCCCAGTTCGCTGAAGCAATTTCCATCTCATCACACGGAGGTCACTTTTCCCATTAAGGAAGAATTAACTATGGCTACAAAGAACGTTGAGAAAGACCAAGCTTATGTGTCACCTTTAACAGAGTATATTCAGAATAAGATTGGTCACACTAAAGGTTCATCAGATGTTTCGTACAAGCATTTTCAAGATAAGGACAAGAAATCTACAGTGGTCTCATTACTGACATCACAGCCCACTCAGACGAAGAGAAAAAAGCAGAAAAGAAGTAAACAGTCTAATTCGTCTGATGGCCGAGAGCAGCTTGACATTTGGATAAGACGAAATCCTACAATTAGCAAGATTGGACGTGGCACATATGAAAAGCAGCCTACAGACTTGCCTGAAAGCAAGCAAATGCTCAGCATGCACTATATTGAGCACATCTAATGCCACAAGACATTCTCTGTATTGTATTTCTAACCCTACTCCTTGTTATTTCAGCATTTCATTTTGCAGTTAGAGTAGATTTACTTTTCATGTTAAGTAGAATAATAAATAAAAGAAGATCTTCTATTTTTCATGTGCTTAATGTTATATGATAATATTTGGATGGACACTACTTATGTAATTTTGTGTGGACGCAGATTCTGGATTCTCACATTCCTCCGATGAAGCAATGTGTCCCCAAGAAGAGCCAGATGTTGACCACACTTTGTCATCGACCCCATAGCAGTACACCCCCATTTTTTCAAATGGGATTCATCATGTTCGACGTGGTCGCGCCATTCAGATTCCATCATCAATCGACAGTTTTATGAATAACGTAAACCCATTCTGCATGTTTATGATGTAAATGATCTAAGTAAGACTGTCATGTATGTAACAACCTATGTAAGCCTATTATGTTGGTGACGATTTCTATCCTAGGAGGTTTTTTGTCTAACTGATTTGCTTGTGTTTTTCGACACAAGTGATCGGCAGAGTTTTCCCCTCCAGCCTCACCCCAAAGCTAGGGTGGATTTTGTCATCAAGGTGCTAAGTGAGTCCTAGTGTTTTCTATCGAATCTTTGTAAAAGTAGTTTGGGAATAATCCTAGCTAATTGGCTAGATTATTTTATTACAAGCTACTTGGTCTACTAGATCATGTTTTGAGTCGCAGAATTGGGTATCTATTTGAGGGTCTATACGAATGGGTATTCCCCCTTCATGTGTTTAAATGTATTATCTTTTGTAAAGAGGGTTAGAAAAAATAATTAAAATCCCTTCTCAGTCAATTAATTAAAATTTCTGGTCAAATTAATTAAAAATCCTAAGCCAGAAATTTAATTAATTCTAGGTCTTAGGTGAGTTAAAATCCTTCAAAGACAAAATTCGTTGGTCCTTAAAAAATGAATTTTTAAAGGCCTCAAGCCAAGGGAATATTGAGAATTTTAAGAAATATTGGACCCTTGGACCTAGGTGGTTAAGTCAAAGTCAAAATTTTGGGGTAATTAACTCAAAAATAGTATTTTTGAGTTAATTAAAATGGATTTAAATCATAAATTCGTTTTTCCTCAAATTTATAATTTCGACGGTCCAGATTAAAAGATGATCAAATCTTTTCGACAATTTATTTTGACATGGATCAACTGAACTAGTCGTTGGAGATTTTGTCCTATAAATTAGAAGTCTTGATGTGACATTAGCATCGGATCTTAGAATGGTGCACTTGTCTTGGAAGCTCTTGTGAATTTTATTTTTTTTATGACTAAAGCATAAAGACTTTGGGGTTACAAACTTTGATGTTCTTTTTCCAGATCTATGTGGTGATTCATTTCTAAACTCTGCTACTTTGTTTGACATTTTTATGGTTGATGGCCTTCATAGATTAATCTGATTAATCTTGTGCAGTTTTCTGGGTTCATAGAATGACATTTTTTATTTAACGGAAAGACTAGTTATCTATTTTTTTGAAGAATCTCATGTTATTTTCTTAAATCTCTATCAGTCTAAATTTCAGATCTAAGTGTGCAGGGAAAAAAAAAATTTAAGATTTGAGCGTCTGGGGAAGTCTTCAGTTGGACCAGCCGACTCTCAGATTTGTAAATCTGGAAAAGCCCATTGTTTCTAATTTCTCAAAGCTATCTGACGAAATTGTGTTTTTTACAGGATCTTTTAAGGCTTGTGCCTCTCTTTAAAATTTCAAATTTCTAAAAATTGTGCTGAAATGGGTTTAAATCTGGCCATGAGGGCCTCAGATCTGTAAATTAGTTTGTAAATTTGTATTTTTTTTGGGCCGTAAGGGTTTAATATTTTTTTTTTTTGGTCCATTTATTTTGAGGATCTGACTAGTTTTGCAAGTTGCAGGGTTTTCTCAGAAATTTATTTTAAGATCTGAGCCAGATCTAACCCCCGAGGGCAAGATCTGGCCTCAGAATCGCTTCTGTGGGCAAATCTGAACATTATTTGATTTAAAGGGCATTGAAAAGTTGATTTTGACGGAAGAAATTTAAAGTTCTCTGGGCGTTTTGATTGTATTGGGTTATTCTGTCTTTATTCACTGCAAAAAACGTTGTCAAAAAACTCGTCCCTTCCTCTGCCTTCATTATTCCTCTGCGTTTTTAGTTGCCACCTATCGATCTACATCAATCGACCTCCCATCCGCTATCTTTTCTCTTCTACCCTCGATTTCATACCCTCTCACGCTGTAAAACTCGTCCCTCTTCCTTTTCACCTCCTGCGGCTGCGTCACTCCTTGACCCTGTCCAGCCTCAGCCTTCTCCGCAAACCGTCGTCCTTCCTATCTCTTCCGTTGTCTCTCCTCATGCCTTCCGACCTGCAAACAAAACAAAAAAACAAAAAACCTTACATATGCTATCGGGTTTCATTCTGGTGTTTGGGGGTTTAATTTCGGATTCTTTTTGGATAGCGTTATTTTTTTAGTGTATAGTTTTAGATTTTCAATAGCGTTAGTTTTTTTTTTATTTAAGTTCAATTTTATTAGTTTAGTTCTAGGTTTGATTTTATTTGTTGTTTAATTCGATTTTGTTAGTTTTTAGTCTTTAGCGTAGTTTTAGTTAGGGTAGCTTAGATTTTAATTTAGTTTAGCCTAGTTTTAATATTTGTTTAGTTTTAGTTTTTAATTGTTAGATTTTAGATTATAGTTTTAGTTTAGGATTTTAATTTTTTTAGGTTTTTTTAATCTAGTTTTAAATTTTTTGTAGATTTTGTTTAAAATATTAAAAATAAAAAATAAAAAATTCTAAAAATTTTAAAAATTAAAAATTCTAAGTCCTATAGTCAAATGAGCTTTTAATTTTTTATCTTAAGTTTGACTATAGGAGCATTTCAATTTCTGGATTGGGTTAATTGGAACATTATAAATTCGGAAATATTACAAGCATCAGGCATTTTAATTTAAATAATCGTTTCATAATAGCTTTGTTGTTGGCTTAAGTATTTTAATGAATGATTGTGGTGTTTTCTATTGAATATCATTGTGGTCATTTGTGTTTTCATAGCAGTAGTTATACATCAATTACTTGGCTTTAATTGCATAACGGGATCTTTGACTCCATAAGGCACTGGTTTTAATCTAATTGATCTGTGAAATCTCGTTAATCTCATCAAGTACTTGGTTATTTAACTGTGTCTCCTGAGTTGGTTGACTTGCAACCATTTCTATTTCTTCATTTCTGTTAGGGTCTACCTCCCTTAGCTTGCAAGGAGATAGCTTAGATAGAGAGATTGGGGATCAGGGTGACAGCCCCCAATCTGAGCCGTTGTCGTGGTGCCTAGACAATCTCTGCGACAACAGGCGTCATTTTATTGTACTCAAAATTTCACTATTGCATAATAATAAAAACCCTCAGTTGCTACACCAATTTTCCCACATTAGGTTTTTCCAAGGACAATTGTCCAAAACTAATTGTGTAATTTTTATGTGCGCTAGCATATTTCTCAGTTTCCAACATTTTATTTTCTACAACGTTTTTATGGTGAAAATTGCAGTTGTGATTTTATTCGTCGTTTGTTGTAGCAAATAAACTGCATAGTTAAATTTACAGTTAGAAGAATAATTTCCAGGTGTTGCAATAGAGTTAAAATTTTCACATGGTATCAGAGCACAGTTGACGGAGAGGAAGCTTAAAGTCGAAGAGGAAATATTTCATTGTTTAAAGGGAGCAGCAAGACGAATTTTTTAGAGGTGGTGCAATGCCTAGCCAAGCAGTGCGAATTGTTGGACAAGGTTCGATTTTCCAGTGGCTGGAGGCAGGAAAGTTGGATTTGTCCGGGGAAGCGATTCCAGTAGGCAGAGGGAATAGCAGCTCAGAATTTCACGGAGCAGATTTCTTGTCTAGGCGCAATAGGTTTTTTGCAGTAGTTTGAAGTAGCAGAATCAGCATCGGGTGGAAGAGAAATTGCACACACAGAGGGAGATTTCTCTTAGAGGGTTTCTAGCTTAGAAATCTGAAATTTCTAGTAGCAGGAGGCAAATTTTCTCACTCTAGGAAAGAGTGCGAATAACATTGCTAGCAATCGAGCAAGTGAAAGAGGGAGATATTCGTATCAATTCAAGTTTATGTAAATATGGCTTTAGCAGGACTCTGAGTTCAAGATAGATTAGAGGGTGCATCAACCTATTGTATCTGGAAGGCCTGTTACCCACCATTCGTGGGTGATATCCATACAAGAAATTTTTACTCCTAGATGGTCCTCAGCCAACACCCAGCAGCCCCTTGCAACCACCAGATAGCTCAATGTGCCACTATCTCCACCACCCGAGCCAGCCATGTGGTCCCTCGCCCATCTGTTATGATAGTATGTTTGAAGGTGGGCCTCCCGACCCCGAAGGTATGGCTTTTCATTGTGTAGTTGGGTATTTCTGTTTACTTATCATGGACACTCTTGGGCATGGATTAGTGGGGGAATTCAGTGAAAAGAGTGGGCTAAGTCTATACCCTTGTCTCTTCGACCCGATTTGATGGTTAACCTTGTATCCTAATCCCGTGGGATCTCCTTTATTGGCTATTAGCTTTAGGGGTGGCAATACATGGGAAACCCTGATTTGGGTTGCATGGTCCTGCTTACCGACACCACATACATCACCCCCCTCCACTCATTATAACCCCATTCACCATATTTCCCATCTGGGTCCACATTTGTCCATTGGATCCAAAAGGAGTTAGCCTCCCCTTCTCCTTCTCCACACCTTGGATCGAGCCTGGAACGATGCACCAGAGGTTGATACAGCTAAAAAGAAAGTAAAAAGCATAATTTGACCTCTCAACAGGAAATGTACCATAAAATGCAAAAGATGGTCGGGACACAAATTTAGCACATGGGCAAAAGCCAAGCATGAGCTCTACCCCTATCATTATGGCCACCACCCTGGTTCCTAGGGCTTCTCATATTAGCCCATTTATCCCATAATTGTCCCAACCCCTAGTGGACAATGAAATGCCCCACCTTAAGGGGGTATCCACTGTTACACCCTATACATCATGCTCTCATCCCCTGGAGCCCCGAGCAATTATAAAGAAAAATCAATCAAAGGCAAAAGGCATATGAAGAAGGGTGGAAAAACAAAGGTTCGGGTAACTCATGTACCATGACTGCTCCCTCCTACACTCATACACCCAACTGTGGGCTTCCCCCTTCATATATACCCTTATACTGTTGCATGTGGCTTGGAGCATTCCCTTGATGCCCCACTCCATTCCATCATTATATCACATGCCACCTACCACTTGATGGATGTACTATGGACATGTCACCTCCTTTAGAGGTTGAAACCACCTAATAGGATCCTTGGTTAACCCCCTTATTGAGCTAGGAGACACTTGTGCATGTTAAACCCCACTATGGAAGTGCATGCCACTATGAAGTTTCCACTTGATTCCATGATTTGTAAGCTCTTTTTCTCGATTACTCTAATGATTTGTTGTACTGGAAGGTGAGGGAACGCATTGGATCTTATACAAGATTGCAGGTGCATCTCCATTTTGGATTTGGTCTCCCTATATGAGGTCCAAGCCCTCCAAAAGGTCATATTGGCACTTGTAGGGTAAGCGTTGAGAGCCATGGACCTCCACCATAGCAGAGAGTAGATTGCCACTTCATGGATCCCTCAGCACCATTCATTGATTGCTCATGTTCCACCTTTTGGATGAGGATGACGCACCTAGACCACCCTGCTCAGTCGGCTTCACACTTACACCACACACTTGGCAGACGTTCCAAGGCCCAGATGAGGATGTGTCTCACCATGGGAGACAGAGGGAGGGCCTATGTCATCATTCTAGCCCTTACAGATGGCATACAGGCATAATCGATCCACTTGGAGACCCATGAGGATGTCATTGTGCCCCCACACCCACTTGGAAGCATCACAATTGATTTGTTTGGATATCAAAGGGCCACCCCCTTGATCACTATGTTTGGAGCCTACTCTCTCACCTTGGCACACTTTGGACTCCACTAGGCCTCTTCAATGGCCCAACAACTCATTGAATCTACTATTTTTCCCTCTTGAGAGGCTTATCTTTGTATTATGGAGCTATCTAGGTGGGCTTGTCACTAAGTCATGTCATTATTGTACATTATTTTATTATTAAGGGGCATTATTAGGTTAATAGGTTATTTGAACCCCCTTATGGATTGTATAAATAGATGAGAGGCTCATTCATTTATCTCATCACATTTTTGGATTGGACTATTTCTTCTTGAGAATTTCGGCTAGCCTCTTTAATGGATGAATTGGATTTCTAAATGCATTTCGATGTTTGGAAGAGCTTAAATCTTGTCTTGTAGTTTTGATTTTCTTGCACATTGATGATTGGAAGAAATTCGCTATACTTGTGAGTATCTTTTCATGTTTAATCATGAAAATTTTTCTCATGTTTAATCTATGAAATATTTTCGCTCATGAAGTTGAAGCTGTCGTAATTGTAGTGTGAAGTTGTAATCTTGTCTTTGTGAGGGATTTTTCATATGAAAAGTTGTCCTAAAGGTATATGCTTGGCTCATAATTACCTTGATAAGTCATCATTTGAAAATATTTAGAAATATAAATTTCCTTGTAACCTAGTTACTGCTAAATGTCATAAGAAGTTGCTTGGGAACTCATTGATTGGTATTAAGCATATCTAAACGTTGTTTTCATTAGACTCCATTCTCCCAATAGGCTAAGCATTAGTCTAGTCTAAAGGTGATCACAAAAATAAAACTCGTTTTCACCTCCTTTTTTCTTTTCTAAGCCCTAACTTAGTAGGCCTCCTAGGGCATCACCTAAAATCATTTCTAACCATTGAAAATCCTTGAGAATTGGTCAATTACTGCGTTGGGGTCTTCTTGAGAGCTCTTCCAAATTTGAGGTTGATCCCACGGTGGAATCTCAAGATATTCCTAGCCCTGGCTTGAAGATCGTTCTCCTCCCTAGGTATCCTTTGGTTAGTGGCTTCATTAGGATCATTGCACTCAAATTACAAGAGAAATTCAATTCCTTTGATCCCATTCTCCTCCCAATTTGTTCAAGACTATCAATTTGTTGCTACAAACCAAACCCTTGCCCTTGTTCGGGTCCACTTGGGCTTGCTTCTTTGTGGTCCCACAAACTTGAAACTCCAATCTCACAAAGGACACTTAAAAACCCTTTTTTTCTTTTAGCATTTTATTTTCCACAATGTTTTTATGGTGAAAATTGCATTTGTGATTTTATTCGTTGTTTGTCATAACACATAAACTGCATAATTAAATTTACAATTAGAAGAATAATTTCCAGTTGTTGCAATAGATTTAAAATTATCACACGATGTATAACTAAGGCACAAACAAGCAATGTGTGGTGTTGAAGAAGACTATGACGTGGCAATCAATGCTCTGTTGTGGTGGAGGCCCATGGCTCTCAACACTCACCCTACAAGTACCATTATGACCCTCTGGAGGGCTTATACGCCATATAGGGAGACCAAGTCTAAATGGAGACCCACCTGCAATCTTGTATAAGATCCAATGTGTCTCGTCACCTTCCAGTGCAACAATCCAATAATGCAATTGAGTAAATAAGCTTGCAAATCAGGGGAAAAAGTGGACACTTCATAGTAGCATGCCTTTCCAAATGGACTTCAGAGTGTACAAGTGTCACCAAACTCAACAAGAGAGGTTAATAAAGGACTCTATTAGGTGGTTTCAACCTCTAAGGGAGCAACAAGTCCACGGTACAGTCTTCAAATGGCAAGTGTCATGTGAAATGATGGTGGAATAGAGGGGGCAACAAGGAAGGCTCCAAGCCACCTGCCATGGTACAAAGGTAGCTATAATGAGGGAAGCCCACATATTGGGTGTATGGATGAAGGAGGGAGAAATCGGGGTACATGAGTTACCCCGACCTTTGTTTTTCTATCCTTCTTCATATTCCTTTTGCCTTTTATTGATTTTTCTTTCTTTTAACTACTTGGGGCTCGAGGGGATGAGAGCATGATATGTATGATAAAGCAGCGATTACCCCCTTAAGGTTGGGTAGCTCATCGCCCACCAAGGGTTGGGACAATCATGGGTTCCTTAATGATGCAATGGGAATGCAATGGGGCCCTAGGAACCAAGGTGATGATAGGAGGTAGAGCCCATGTTGACTTTTGCCTATGCGTTAAATTTTTATGTCTTAACCATATTTTGCATTTTGTGTTACATTCCTGTTGTAAGTGGCCAAATTATGTTTTTTTTTAGCTGCATCAACCTCTGGGGCATCATTCCAAGCCCTACCCAAAGTGTGGACAAGGGGAGGGAGATACTAACACCTTGTGGAACAAATGGACAAATGTGGACCCGGATGGGAAAAGTGTGAAAAGGAGTTATAATGAGCAAAGGGGGGTGAGATATATGGTATAGGGAAGTGAGACCCCACAACCAAAAGTAGGGTTTCCCACGAAGTGCCACTCCTAAAGCTAGTAGTCAATAGAGGAGATCCCACGGGACTAGGGTGCAAGATTAACCACCATGTTGAGACAAGGGAACAAGAGTACAATCCAAGCCCATATTTTTTGTCGAATCCCCCCCACTAATCCATGTCCAAATGTGTCTAAGAAAAGTAAGCATAAACTCCCAATTACATAATGAAAAGCCATACTTTCGGGGTTGGAAGGCTCGCCTTCAAACATACAATCATAACAGATGGGCGAGGGCACAGAATGGTTGGCTCAGGTGGCTAAGAATGGTGGCACATCGAGCTATCCGGTGGCTGCAAAGGGGCTACTATCTATTGGTTGAAGACAAACCTGGGAGAAAATTCTCCAATAAGGGTCACCCACTTGTGGTGGGTAACAGGCCCTACCAGTGAAAAGTTAGCTTAGGAGAGGCCTATTCAACCTCGTGAGAAGGCTATATAAAGGAAGGGAGTTCAAATCATTTGGACATACTTCACATGTTTGATCTACATCAAGAAAATAAGAAGATAAAGATAAAGAGAAAAGGACAAGGAAACAAGAAGAACGACCAAGCGAAGAAGGAAGATCTGAAATCTGACCTATTTATGCCCATACGTGCAAAAATCTAGGATTTTGTGCAAGCTGTAGGGCCAAGAATTGCAGGTCTGATGTAGAGGATCGAAAGTGTGATTTGCAACAGATTGAAAGAGGTTTGACTCTCGTTGACATTTAAGACTTTGACTTGCTTAAGGAAGGATTTCTTGTAGGGTTGACTTGGTGCTTGGAGGAGGTCTTGGCTTTGGTCTTTGGGTCTTGGATTTCTCATTTGATCTGATTCTATAAGAAGAGAGGAGATTATTTCTAGGTGTTCTCCTTGGAGGGACTTTTCCCTGGCTTGGAGCCTATATTTTGTGTCCACTGTCTTTTATGGTCTTCATGGTTAATGTTGTTGATAACTGTTTTATGAAGAGAATCTAATAAAGAACAAGAAGAAGCTAACTAAAGTTCACAAGGAATTATTAAGTTCAGGAGAATTGTTTTAATAGTTGCCCTACTAGATTCTCCAACATGGTTTCATAGCTAAGGTGAGAAGAAGGCAGCTTGAAGAACATCTTGTTGGCATAAGAGAAGGTTGTTTTTCAAAGGGAATCAATTGCAAAAGGACACGTCACACAAGAAAAGACTCCAAGAATAATTTAAGAAGGGACAAAAGAGAAGGATTCAAGGAAGGCTACAAGAAATAGGAATAAAAGGAAACATTTTGAAGGAAGGTTGTAAATCTTCCATTTAAGGTTTTTTATCTTGAAAAAGAATATTGATCTCTCTCTCTCCTAGAAGGCTATCATTTTGAAGGCTCGAAGCATCTTACAAGGTCAAGGAAAACAAGGAAGCATCAAGACTCCTGGGTATATCATCCACTCTTTGAAGCAACTTGAAGACACTATTGTTGAAGGCATCCTAGAAGTCATCACTCTAGGGCATCTTTGAAGTCTCTTGAAGATTCTTGAAGGCATCAAGATAGTTGAAGGCGTCATCATCAAATGACTTGATTTTGCAAGGAAAGCAACAAGCTCGTTGGATCAACAAAATTCCTAGCATGGAAGAAAAGGATTAATTTGGTGCTCCCAGAAAATGAAGTCATGGAATATGTTCTTGGAGAAATTACTCAACCAAACAAAGATAAGACTCAAGAATTATCAAGATATAAGAAGGTAGAGGTGAGGGCACAAAGGATTCTTATTGAATCCATAAAGGATCATCTCATTACCTTTGTTGCTGATTTGAGTACATCTAAAGCTATCTATGATAAGTTGGCGAAATTATACACTATAAGTACATCAAGTCAGAAAATATACATGAGGAATCAACTATATAGAACAAGGATATCAAAGGATGAAGATATGTCCACATATCTTATAAAGATATCACAATTAAGGGACCAGTTGCGAGGGCTTGGGGAAGACATTTCCGATTCAAAGATGAACACTTGTGTACTAAATGATTTGCCACCTAAATGGAGCAGTTTTGCAACTACTGTCTACTCAAGAAAAGACACTACTCCATTTGATGAACTTTGGGCTCAATGTATCTTGGAAGAAACGAGGATAAAGGTAAAGGATGACACCAAATCAAATGAGAAGTCTCAAGCCTTTGTTGCAAAATCCAAGAAGAAGAAGAAAGGAAAGTTTGGAAAATCCAAAGGAAAACAAGATATGTCCAAGATTCAATACTTTAGATGCAATGAGTATGGACATTTTAAGAGGGATTGTCCAAACAAAAAGAACAAGAAAAGGAAGGACAGAAGTGGAGCTCACATGGTTGAAGAAAAGGAAGAACCCAAAAAGAAGTCGAAAGGAGAAGATCCCAAGAATCTATTCTATTGAAGGAAGCTCCATCTCTATTAGGTTAATTTGTCGTTTGTCTTTCTTTTATTAAAAAGTAGAAGTTAGAGTGGCATACACCATTGCATTCTCTAGAAAATTCATTGTTTTTATGAAGCATGGCATCATAGAAGGAAGCATATGATAGTAGACGATTTAGAGTCTACATGATCAATTTGCTTTAGAAGAAGACATCTAGCTGACAAGAATGAAAAAAACTTGGACCATCTTGCACCTCATAGTTCATCCAAGTATTTTCTAACATAATGTTAGAGGTAGTCATCTTGCAAAAAGGATCATTAAGATCCTCCAATAAGAATCATCATTTAGAGAAGGTTCTTTAAAAGAAGCATTTGTGAAAATTCCGAAAATCGAAATCCTATTGCAGCAACCGATATTGTTTCTCCTAATTGTTAATTAATTAACAATTTATCTGCTACGACAAATATCGAAATAAATACACTGCAATCTACACAAATAAAACTGTGGAAGAATAAACGTTGGAAGAAATGTTAGCACACACATAAAATTTACACAATTATTTTTGGACAAAGTCCATGGAAAAACCCAACTCGGGAAAACCGGTGCAGCAGATGAGGGTTTTATTATTAAGCAGCAGTGAAATAATCTGAGTACAACTGGATGTCGAAACTGGCAATCCTACAAAGAAATACTAGCAAGAAAAATCTACTGAGGAAATTTCCTCACTCCACAGGCAAATTCAGGCTCTGACCTCAGCTCCAAGTGAGTCGTCCAAACTGGCTCTGTGTACATACTCCGTCACACCAGCACAGTGCCTTCTGCACTCAGTTCGAACCAACTTCTCCTCAAGCTGTCTAGTCTGTTGTTTTCTGGGAAAATGTCTCTCCTGCCCTTCGAAGCCTTTGTCCAGCTTCTGGCATTGAAACTCGTTTTTCCCCAGCATAATCGAAACAGCCTCTAGAGGCTACTGCGTTGCCTTTGCATCAGCCTCTCTATGGCTCTTCTGCCTCTATGCAAATGCACTCACCAGATCTAGAATTCTTCCTCTGACTTCATTGTCTCTGCCCCTCTTCTGCACTTCTTCGATCTGACAATCTCTCTCTCCGGCAACTGACTGCTACCACTCTGGAAATTGATCTACTCATGAAATCGAGGGCAGCCAAGATGAGCTTGTACAGTGAAGGTAAAAAGGCAGACGGACGGAGAAGATTGGAATTTTGCTCATAGGTAATGAGAAGTAGTGTTATGAGGAGCCTAGATCAGTCAAAGTATTGACTGTAAGAGGGCAGATCCTTTAGCCCCAGATCTATGGTTTGAGGGTCAAACCACTAGTGTGAGGGCATAATTATTTGAGTTTATGGAGTTGTGTTGATTGATAGAGACTGATTAGAAAGGTCAACCAAGTTGTGTTCAAGATTGACTGAACAATAGATTGGATAATTAGTCAGTTGAAGGAACTGTGTGATGGACTATCTTCAAGGCAGGAAGTAGTGCAGTGTAGGAAGTAATGTTGAACACAATTCAAGATGCAGTAGGTGAAGACTTCAAGTACAGGATCATACATTGTTAAGAGGCAGATTTGGAGCCCTAGTTCAAGAAGTTGCAAGATGAGAAAACTTAGTGATATGGGGATTGGTTGAGGAAGCTACAACAATTGTAGGTAGTTGATGTAAGGGAAGTATGAGTACTTCTAACACAAGTTGACGCTTGTTGATGCACTCTCCCTATTTAAGAGAGAGTAAGTTTGGATTTCTTCTCTTAGGTTGAGAGGGATTGAGGTTGGACACCAGTTCTCCTTGTTTCAGGTATTGTGACGGATTAGGATTGATATCCTAAGTCAAGTCATTGGACAAGGATAAGGAGAATGGTGGATTGGATAAGCATATTGGACAGACATTCTTGAGTCATGTACTGTGATGGATTAGGATGGAGATTCTAAGTCAAGTACATGGACTTGGATAAAGAATGATCCGATGGACAAACATTTCCTTAAGGGAAATGGTCCAGTGGAGGACATACTCCGAGAATCCTAGGTGGAGTATGTACCTCAGTGAGGCGATGTGGTGTCCCATAAATTGCCTCCCAGCATTGAGCTCTGATCTTGTGGAGAGATAGAGTGTACCTGTCAAGGCCTTAGTAAGGTGACAATATTGGCTATGATGATGTTATCATCATTAATGCTTATCAATCTAGATCCCTTCTTATGATAATATTTCAACTTGAGATAGACTTGTTGAGTCATTATGAATACCTCCCTAGTTAAGAGGGAGTGTTGGAAAAGTAACTAGGTTCAATCTTCATAATTATCTTTGTACTTGTATCAATTTGTATTTTTATGTAAAAGGAGAAAAAGAATTTTTATTTGTCCAAGCATGGGTTTCATGCTCAAGTCTAGTTCAAGCATCTTCTTCATGTTCCTAGGGTTCAATGAGTCAAAAAGAGTCTTGCCATATGTATAAGACCCATTTGGGCAATTTGTAACAAGAAAGATAAATTATTTTTGAGTCTAGAACGACAAAATTGTGAAAATTCCACGATTGCAATCCTTCTACAGCAACTGGTTAAGTTTCTTCTATTTTGTTATAGAACTGAACAAAATTATTTACTGTTTGCTACAATAAATAACGAAACTAACACATTACAGTCTTCACAAATATAAAATGTTGCAGAAACAAAAGCGCAGGAAAGAAATAACACACGCACGACACCGTTATTTTTGGACAATGTCCCCAGAAAAACCCAATCTGGGAAAACCGATGCAGCAACTGAGGGTTTCTATTATTATGCAATAGTTTCGGAATACAAATCTTTGGATGCCTTGTTAGTTATCCGATACAAAGAATATAACTGCCAGAAATGAAGCGAGAATTAACCTCACACTATCACTGGCGATCCAACACTGATCCAGCCTTTGAATGGCTAGCCCCAAGCTGCCTTTGCGCAGCGTTTGCGCTGCCTCTGTATCACAACTCATATGGACTGCGTCACTCCTCCGGCTGATCGAACTGCCAATTGGAAACTCGAATCTCAAGCCCTCTGGTCTCACACCCCGACTCTCGACACTAGATCTGGATTGCTCCTCAGCAGATCTGCGAATATCGTCAGAGGCTCTGCACTGCCTCAGCTCTGCTCTGCCCAACGTGGCACAGCACAGCCTCTTCCAGATCTCTCTCTGCCTCCTCTGCAATGTATTCACTGGATCTGGAATACTTCCTCCAACCAACTATCCCTACCCCTCACTTCAAGAAATCACTTCGATCTTCCTCCGGCAACTGTTGCGCTGCTCTCTTGAGAAATCGATCTCTTGATCTCTTACTCAATGTGTCTTCCAAGTGCCCATCAAGCCTCTTCTTGTAATCTTCTCATTGAACATTCAATGACCCAGATTAATTCCTAATCAATGGCTCAGATCATCTTGACTCGATCTTTGTCATTTTCTAGAATATTCACACCTAGTTTCATTAATACCCTTTAATTATTTTAATTTAGCATTCATTAAAAATAATTAATTATTTTAATAAAACTATCTCGGGGTGGAATTTCCAAAAACGATTTCTAGGTCTTGGAAGATGCGTGTGTTCTAGCCTCCCTAAAAATTTTGAGGCTTAGAGCACATCTGATGCTCCCAGAAATCAACACTCCCTCTTAGCAAGGAATGTGCTTTAGTAATGCAACATGCTGAAGCATCACCCTGACTTTGTATCATCTCCCTCTGCGCTGCCGATGTCAGACATCACTGCCCGCCAACTATTGCGCAAATGTTGCATCTGTGTTGTCGTTGACCCTGCATGTTGCTGCCAACTGCATCTGCACTGCAACTATGTTGTTGTTGCAACAAAAAAAATCCAAAATACTGAACCAAATGTGTTCAACATGATGCATCTGTCACGAGAATTCTGATTGTTGCTAATCTCTGCACTAACCCTCTGAAGCCTTTGCACTGTTGCTGACTCTGCATTGTGCCAACTACACTACTGTCAACTCTGCTCTGCATTGCTCAATCTCTAGCGCTCCTAACCACTGCAACTGTCACTTCAGCACTACTCTGCACCAACTAACATTGATCCATCCTGTTACTTCTGATATGGGCTCCCATAGCAAGGTATTGATCCAAGAGGTGGACTCATCAAGGATCCTGCCCATCTGCAACTCTTAGGAACTACAGTACTAGATCACCCCACCTCTCCCCTGGAGGTATGTGGGCAATCATGGCAAAATCCTCCTCCTCGATCCTAGTGGTTGCAGCCTGCTGATCATGTTTCTCTTCCTTGTCCTTTCTAAGAAGACACTACGTAGCATAGTGACCAAGCTCACCACACCTGAAACATTTGATCTTCAAGACGTCCTTCCGCCTTTGTTGCTCCTGCTGCCCCTTTGATGCAAGGGTTGCATTCTCCTCCTCCTTGGCCTTTGCCCCACTGCTGCTGCCATCAAGTTTGCACTTTACTAAGTCTCGCCTCATCTCTTCTTATTGAAGAGCACCCCACATCCCTTCCCAATTCGGCAATCATTCTTTGCCCAGGATACACTGGACAAAGACTTGTCAATCTTCTAAGACGGAATTCAGGGCCAATCTCACCATTTATGTAGCTTGAGGCATTGACCCTACAGCTGCTAGCTGATCTCGGACTTCTTGAAGCTTCAAAAGAAACGGATCTATGCGCTCCCCCTTCTGCATCCTTGTGGATCTCATCTTATCCTGCAAGAACATCTTCCACTGCTTGAAAGATCCCTCATACCACTGCTTGAAAGATCCCTCATATAGTGTAGCCAAGGCATCCCACATCTCTTTGGTTGTCCCTTTGCTAGATATGTGTGAAACAATGTGATCTATCACTCCATCAAGGATCAGCCTCTTGGCTTTAGCCATATCTTTCTTATAGACCTTCAATGGATCCGGATTTGCAGGGAGAGTTACCACATTGTCGATAAAGGCCTTGAGATCATGCTCATCCAGAAGGAAGGAGATCCTTGCCTTCCAGATCACATAATTGGAGTCATCCTCCAAATGACCCTGATCTCTCATCCCGGTTGCTACCATCACGCCCAACAAATGTCAAAGTCTACCTCTAACCCTCTGCGCAGCTGCTGACTACCTCTACGCACTCCCTGCTAAAGTGAGAAAAACTTTGCTCGGTCACTATTGCTTCTGCATGGGAAATTAGAATTTATGGGCAAGAAATTCTCTAAGGTCAAAATTCCCTTAGTGTGCTCTTCTTCCCTTCGAACAGTTTTCAGCACTAGCAACTGCTGCAGAAATTCTGCGTCAGAGCTAAAGCTGCTACGTTGCTCCCTCTGTCGCTGACAAATCTCAATCTGGAAAATCTTCCTCTCTGTCGACTCACTCAGAGAGAGATTTTTCCTTGAGAATCTTGCCCTCCTGGCACTAACTGTGCAAGCCTTCAGGGAATTCGATCTGTTGCCTACGCAACTCTTCAAACTCCCTCTTCAGCTCTGCTTCTGAGCTCTTCTCTGCTTCACCCGCTCTCTGATACCATGTGAAAATTCCACAATTGGAATCTTTCTACAACAACTAGTTAAGTTTCTTCTATTTTGTTATAGAACTGAACAAAATTATTTATTGTTTACTACGGTAAATTACAAAACTAACACACTGCAGTCTTCACAAATATAAAATTCTGTGGAAACAAAATACAACACAGGAAAGAAATAACACACACACGACACCATTATTTTTGGACAATGTCACTGGAAAAACCCAATGCGGGAAAATCGATGCAACAGCTGAGGGTTTCTATTATTATGCAGTAGTTTTTTAATACAAATCTTTGGATGCCTTACTGGCTATCCGATACAAAGAATATAACTGGCAGAAATGAAGTGAGAATTAGCCTCACACTATCACTGGCAATCCGACATTGATCCAACCTCTGAATGGCTAGCCCCAAGCAACCTTTGCATTGTCATTGCATTGTCTCTGTGTCACAACTCGTAGGGACTATGTCACTCCTCTGGCTGATCGATCTTCCAACTGGAAACTCAGATCTCAAGCCCTTCGGTCTCACACCCCGGCTCCCGGAACTAGATCTGGACTGCTCCTCAGAAGATCTACGAATATCCTCAGAGGCTGCGCTGCCTTGACTCTGCTCTGCTCACCATGGCACTGTGAAGCTTCCTTCGAATCTCTCTCTGCCTCCTCTGAAATGTATTCACCAGATCTAGAATACTTCCTCCAGCCAACTATCCCTGCCCCTCACTGCAAGAAATCACTTCGATCTTCCTCCGGCAAATGTTGCGTTGCTCTCTTGATCTCTTACTCGATGTGTTTTCCAAGTGCCCATCGAGCCTCTTCTTATAATCTTCTCGTTGAACATTCAATGGCCCAGATTAATTCCTAATCAATGGCTCATATCATCTTGACTCGATCTCCATCTTTTTCTAGAAGATTCACACCCAATTTCATTAATACCATTTAAGTACTTTAATTTCCTAAGTTTAGACATAGGCATTCATTAAAAATAATTAATTATTTTAATAAAATTGTCTCGGGGTGAAATTTCCCAAAACGGTTTTTGGGTCTTGGAGGATGCATGTGTCCTAGCCTCCTGCAAATTTTGAGGCTTAGAGCACATCCAATGCTACCAGAAATCAACAAAAATGACCCCCAAGACCAAGTCGGCCTTGCCAGTGAAAAGTCGGCCTAGGAGAGGCTTATTCGTGTTGAAGAATGTAACTAGTGACGGTCATCATAATTGTACTTGTTAAACAAAATTTTATTATTAAAGAAAATGACTTATTAAAGCATGGGTTTCATGTTTGGGTCAATGTTTTCTAGGTCAAAGCCTCCATTGAAGACTTCTAGGTTTTGTCTTGAGTCAATAGAGTCATTGTCATTTTTAATAGACCCTACTTGGGTTTTGTATCATGTAAAAAGAATTATTTTTTACTCAAAAAGGTTATTTGTCACCTCCACAGCAAGTCATCTTTACCTACATTGGGGCAATTCGACCCATTATAAAGGCTATATATAGAGAGGCAGTTCGATGTATTTGAAGCACTCACTCAAAAGTTCAATCTACAAGAAAGAGAAGTAGAAAAAAAGAGTGAAGAAGCTGGAGAAGGAAGAAAGAAGTTGGGAAGACCTAATTCGAGTTCATGGGCTATCTATCTCTCACATGTACGAAGTTTCTGGGCAATTGTTGGGGCCGAAATTATGAATCTACTGCAGGTCCAAAGTTCTGAAGCTGGGGGGCGAAATTATGGATTGAAGCTGAAAATGGGAAGTTGTCACTTAGAGACTTTGACAGGGATCATTTATTGGAAGAAAGGGTTGACTTGGTAGTTGGAGGAGGTCTTTGTCTAGGTCTAAGAGGTCTTGGATTGTCTCATCTTGATTTGAATCTACTAGTGGAAGAGTTGGGTCAGGTTTTCCCCCTTAAGGTGTTTTTCCTTGGTTGGGTGCCTACATCTTGTGTCTCTTGTTCTTGTGGTCTTCATATACATATAATTTGGTAATTACTTGATGAAAGATAATCTAATAAAGAAGTAAAAGAAGCCAACATAATTCACAAGTAATTATCAAGAAAGAGGAATCAAACCCTAATTCCTATAAGCATTGATTTCTCAACAATTCGACACTTTGAAAAGGGTATAAAAAGGAAGAGACTTCGACTCATTTGAACACCAATCACAAAGAGTTCGATCTGCACCAAGAGCGAAGGACAAGAAGACAAGAAGAAAAATTGAACGAAGGAGACCGAAACTTTGACTATTTCTGCTCACGCGTGTGAAAGGATTAGGGTTTTTGTGCGAGTTTTAAGGCCGAGAATTGCAAGCTGAGTTGCAGACCTGAAGTTGCAAGACCGAAACTTTGACTGAAGCAGATTTTGGAGAGAGTTTGACCTTTTGTTGACTTTGGTGGACTTTGATTTGGAATAAATCTTGTTGGAGGGTTGACTTGGTACTTGGAGGAGGTCTTGGTCTTTGGGTCTTGGAGGTCTCATTTTGATCTGATTCTATAAGAAGAGGATCATTCGGGTTTTCCCCAGTTGTGGGGTTTTTCCCTAGCTTGGAGCCTATATCTTGTGTTCTTTGTGTCATTGTGATCTTAATGTTTTGACAATTGATTGATGAAGAAGTAAAACTAAATAATAGAAAGCCAACAAATATCACAAGTAATTATCAAGTAAGGAGAATCAACATTAATCTACAAATACCTTGATTTTCCAACACATGAAACCCAAAATAAAATTTATTTTATTTTAATTTCCATAAATTTTCTAGTCCGATTTAGGAGAGGCCTCTTGGCATGTGAGAATACCTCTCGATGCTACACAAAAAATTGACAAGAAGGACACCATTTTCATTTGCAATCACCATGTTTTTTGGAGTGGGATTGATTTCCCTCAATCGTGGACGCATTTATGGGTATGGGCATCCATTTCCACTGAAATTTTGTGTTCTTTTAAGATTTTTCATGGGGTTTCCTTTACCCATTAGTTTTCCTTCACCTTTCTAAGGAGAGAGTGTGTTTTGTTTTCCATCACCAATTTATTGTGGAATGAGGAGGGTTTCCAAAATTCTACACCTCTTTTTCTTATTTTTTCTTTTTAACAAATTTTCAATAGATTTTGCATGCCTATAGATTTTCTCTCTTTTTCCTTAAACTTTTAGTGAGCTATAAGAGATCTAACATTTATGTAAATTTTAGATTTGTATTTTGTTATGCAAAATTTGTATTTTGAAATTTAAAATGTTTAGACAAACGGAAAAAGTGACAAAGACAGCAAATATCACTCAAAGAAGGGTAATTCTTTGGATTCAACAGAAAACACAGGTTGGATCCAAGTTGGGAAAATAGGCAAAAACATCTCGCCAAGGAAAACAAGAAGTCAGTCAAAGTTAAATCAATAAGTAGTAAGAAATGGAATGTAAATGTATTTGGATCTTGGGAGTATTTTGGAAAATCTTTAGCTGGAAAGAGAATAAAATTTTTGTATTAAGGAGTACTCGCTTGAGGGTTTGGATTGAGTCGGCATGTTCAATCTCAAACCTGAAAGGGATATTGGCAACTCTGAAGAAATGTAACGGTTTTGGGCCGGATACCAGATTTCTTTTTATAATATAAACCCTCATATATGATTCTTTAAATAAATAAATAAAATAAAAAATCTAAAAAAGCTGATTTTATTTTTTTTCAAATTTTTTTGTGACCTAGGTTTAATCATTACATTGAAGACTAAAAATGTCAAGAAATTTGGACCTTATGTGAGAATTTGATGAGCCCGGGGTGTTTCAAAAGACGAACATTGAATTGTAAGGTGTGGAAGCATATGACGAGAGGACTCTCCCGATTGAAATTCCACCTTCCACAAATTCTAGGACATGATGTAGAATTATGCTCCAAAGCAAGTCCAGAAATCATTCATATCGCCACCAAAGCACTGCAAAATAAGGACAGGAAAGTTGGGAAAAGTCAAGTTGCACGAGGAGGAGTGGGGAGAAGAAGTGAGAGTGGTTCTTCAGCATCACCTTCCACAAAGGCTAGCCCCTCGTCTACCTTATCATTTTTTGTCCCTAGAACCACATCTACTACACAGTCTTCTACAGGTCGGTGATTAAAAGCTAGAAGAAAGAAGCTAACAAGCAAGTGGGTAGGTGTTTTCCATGGAGTGACGTTCATTTCAACATTTACCAAGAACAATCCATTCTGCCAGCCTGTGTTTGATGTTGTTGCTATTGTTGGCTTGAGGTACAAATCCCCTTCCTATGATGAGTTGAGAGGTCCTATTCTTCAAAATTAAAAGGTCGGTTGCACTACTAGATTGGAGGAGTTTAAGGCATCATGATTACGGGAATAAACTGGATGCATTGTGATGTCAAATGGTTGGATTGATCAGAACAGTAGGACTCTTCTTAACTTCTTGGTTAACTATCTCAAATGGGCAAATGTTTATTAAATCTATTGATGCGTCTGCACGTATTAAAGATGCACAATTATTATGAGTTGTTAAAACCTGTTCATTCAAGATGTAGGTCCACAAAATTTTGTTCCAAGTCATAACAGACAATGCTACTAATTATGTCACTCTAGCATGTTGCTTATGCATAAGTATCCTAACTTGTTTTGAACATGTTGTGCTGCACATTGAATTGATTTGATGTTAGAGGATATAGGGAATCGCTTATTTAACACAAACACATTTCAAAATTTGGGGGGTCACATTCCAAAGCTTACTCGTTTCCAAATTGAGGGTTTCCACAGCGTATTTGTTTCCATTATTGGTGGATCATGTTTCCACACCATACCCATTTCCACATTCTGTGCAGCTTAGCTTTAATCTGAGAATAATTTTTTCTGAGAAATATTGTATTTGGTCATATTTTACTTTGAAATTAGGAGTTTCTTTTCAAACTTCGATAGCTAAATTGCATAACGCATGTTGTTTGCTGAATCTCTCTCCACCATAGAACTGTCATGTTCTGTACTGTTCAAATGTGATATAATCAATCCATTATGTGAGATATAGTAAAAATTTAAAGCTCTTAATTATTCAGCCAAATAAATGGAATCTCTGCAAAAAATAGGCATGGGTTTGTCTTCCTTTTGAAGGGTCATAAGTTATAACCAAAACATGAAAACTCTAATAGTATTCTACGCATATGATATAAGTACCTAAAGAAGAAAATGATAAATACAAGTTGAATTATGACTTCAGACTTTGATTAAAGATATGATTCGCCAAAAAGAATTTCCTAGATTTTGTATTTTGATCTTATAGCACAATTTTTCATGATGATGATAATTGTTACAATCAACTAAGACCAACTTTGGTCTATTGCATCTTCAAAAAAATAATAAGGAATTGACTGGTTTGCTTGAGCAGTTTATTTCTATGCTCGAAAAGACTGGAGTGAAGCTTACAGTATGTGACATATATTCAGAAATCCAATGTTACAAATATTGAACTCAAGAATAACTTGGAAGTTGGCAAGGACAAAAAAATACGACTCCACTGCCGCAAATATTGAACTCTTGAATAACTTGCAAGGATCAAAAAATAGGACTTGGGAAAAAAATATTGTAATGACTCGGCAAAAGTTGGCAAGCATTAAAAAATGCAAAACATGGGACTTAGAGTAAAACTTGGGAAAAAATTTAGAAAGACTTGCCAAAATTGGACAGCATTAAAAAATGCAAAAAAGATCAGTGTAATTTTAAATATAGAATTAATGCCATTTTCCAGGTTTTTGAAACGTTTATTTTGCGAGTTGTCTTTAATGAGACCGGAAACTCTAAAAGGTCGCATTAAAGACAACTCTTTTTGTGAGTTGTCTTTAATGAGACTTTTTGAAAAGTTTTCCGGTGGATTTTTCCAATATAATTTGTATAAAATCTGGCAGGAATTCATTGAAATCACAAGTTTGATGGCTAAACTTTGCACAATCGAATGCCCTAGGGGTTTTTCAGGGTGTTGAATCCATATATGCAGTCAAAAAACTAGTTTAAATAACACAGATCAAAATTTCACCTCAAAATTTTCAACCGGATTCTGGCCAAAAATCTATCGGAAACTCCGAAAGATTGCATTAAAGACAACTCCTTTTGCGAGTTGTCTTTAATGATACTTTTTGAAAAGTTTTCCGATGGATTTTTTCAATATAATTTGTGTAAAATCTAGCAGGAATTCATTGAAATCACAAGTTTTATGAGTAAACTTTGCACAATCGAAGTGCCCTAAGGGTTTTTCAGGGTGTTGAATCCATATATGCAATTAAAAAACCAATTTAAATAACACAGACCAAGATTTCACCTCAAAAATTTCAACCGGATTATGGCCAGAAAATCCACCGAAAACTCCAAAAAGTTGCATTAAAGACAACTCCTTTTGCGAGTTGTCTTTAATGAGACTTTTAGAAAAGCTTTCCGGTGGATTTTTCCGATATAATTTGTATAAAATCTAGCAGGAATTCATTGAAATCACAAGTTTGATGGGTAAACTTTGCACAATCGAAGTGCCCTAGGGGTTTTTCAAGGTGTTGAATCCATATATGCAATCAAAAAACCAGTTTAAATAACACATATCAAGATTTCACCTCAAAATTTTCAACCAGATTCTAACAAGAAAATCCACCGGAAACTCCAAAAGGTTGCATTTGCAAGTTGTCTTTAATGAGACTTTTTGAAAAGTTTTCCAGTGGATTTTTCCAATATAATTTGTAATTTTGTATAAAATCTGACAGGAATTCATTGAAATCACAAGTTTGATGGGTAAACTTTGCACAATGGAAATGCCCTAGGGGTTTTTTAGGGTGTTGAATCCATATATGCAGTCAAAAAAACAGTTTAAATAACACAGATCAAGATTTCACCTCAAAATTTTCAACTGGATTATGGCCAGAAAATCCACCGGAAACTCCAAAAAGTCGCATTAAAGACAACTCCATATTTTTTCAAAAATAAAATGTGGTTTTTTAAGTTTCTCTAAAAATTGTGACTTTTTCCCTCTAATCTCTCATTTCAGAGGATAGCACCATAAAAAACGGCAAAGTCGTCGAGAAACTGAATGTGGGCAAAAACATAAATATTATTCTAAGGATTTCATATGGCTTAAGGGAGAATTATAGTCAGAATCAATCTCTCATTTCAGAGGATAGCACCATAAAAAACGGCAAAGTCGTCGAGAAACTGAATGTGGGCAAAAACATAAATATTATTCTAAGGATTTCATATGGCTTAAGGGAGAATTATAGTCAGAATCATGGATCAGATTACTGGACTTCTAATCAAGATATCCTTTCGTAATTTTCAGCAGAGTTACCAGAGGCGTGAATAAGAGAAGGGAACAGGTCAAGGAGATGGAACGATCAAAATACTAAGCTTCAGGGAATCATCAAGATCGGGAATATATATATATATATATCCCAGCCAAAATAACTGGACAAGAAGGAGATAAAAACCTAGGTAAGATTTGAGATAGAATCAATAACCACACATCCACGCTTCGAAATGAGGGCCGAGAGGCCTATATGAGGCTAGTTCTTAACCCTAATTGGCTTCGCCTAGGGCTTTGACCAAGTCACATTTTTCTCACAGACAGAAACATACACAATAGACATTTAACTAATAATGATAAAAGTAAAAATTGCAATCCTGGGACATAGCTAGAGAACAATCTAACAGCGTTCTATACGGATCTTCTAGATCCTTCGGGGTACAAAGCTAGTTTCTGTGTTGTTTTTTAATTAAGCTTTTACATGGGTTAGGAAAAATCTAACAGCTTTCTATACGAATCTTCTAGATCCTTCGGGGTACAAAGCTAGTTTCTGTGTTGTTTTTTAATTAAGCTTTTACATGGGTTAGGAGAACCATCATGGGGTTCATCTCCTTCACAGGATTCAGTCAGGAATTGTATCCTAAAAGGAAGAGATCCAGATTTAGCATCGATTTTAGAACGATATATTGACCAAACTGAGAACAATCCCCTTCTCTTGCATTCGGAGTCGCCTTCAATATGCAGAACAGCAGGCTACTGAATGCGAGCAAAAAAATGGCTCTCCAGTAAATGTAGAGTGAAGTTGAAATTCCCCAGAAATGTCCTATAAGACTCTGAAATTTAAATTTAAGGTGTCTTCAATGATGAAATTTTCTGATTCGTTGATGATCGAGAGCCCTATTAGTAACATGAAACTATGGCACAGAGCTATTAATTCAGGGAAAATAACGGAATCCCAAATTATTTAACTCTCGGAGGGAAGAACCATTTTGCACTTTTTAGTTCTTTTAAATTTTAAATCATTAAACAGAGAATAAATGATTCGAAGGGTTGAGAGAAACCTGCAGCGGAAGAATGGACAGGAGAGGACGCCATGGAAGAATGAAGCCCGAAATTCTTCCGCTTCCTCCCTGACCACCTCCTGCGATGCGATTTTAAACTATCGTTTTGGTTTTCAATCTCGAAATCTTCAAAAAAAAAAAAAGAATATTTAGCCGTTCTCATAGTGTACATCAACATTTATTAGAAAATTTTTAATATCACAGAATGGAAAGCCTATAAATCGTTATCTGGTTATTTCTCCGCGAAACGTATAAGGGGGTGTTCATTTAATTGAAAACAAATTCTGTGGTGAGTTTTAATTTATATTATGAATAAATGAATGAAATTTTAATGTCTATGAGACTAAAAATAGTCTATGGGACCACTGGCTTTCTTGTTTTTTGCTTTTTGTAATTCAATCATTTTCTTACTCAATTTTTTTTGTTTTTTGTAATTTAATCATTTTCTTACTCAAATTGATGATGAGTTGATCCAACCTTCTAACTGTTCCATCACTAAAAAGACAATGCCACGGAATTGATGCTAACATACCGCGGTAACCGTCTCTGATGTCTCTAACAGTGTTACATTCCAAAATGAAATGTTTTTTTGATTCCACTGCCCAGAGGTGCAAAAAGTACATACCTTTGCTTTCTAAGCTTCTTTAGGTCTCTTCCATCGTCCCATTTCACACCGAAGTTGATGTGAATTAGTTCTTAATTGAGCAATAAGAACTTTTGCTCTCCATGGAATGCTAGCTCCAATGTATTCTTTTTGTTGGAGATCACAAGTGCGGTTGAATTCCTGAACATAATACTTTTTTTTTCTAACTCCTTGCGATTTGCGGGACATGCATTCACGTAAATATTCAATTTTTGCATCTATTTGTTGTTTTGTTTCATCCATGATTTCTTTCTTTCACTCATACCTTCATTGAAGATAACTTTCGACCATCTATCTCCTCCCATTTGCTCAATTCTTTTTAGATACCTTATAAGATGCACCATGGCAATTGCTTCGATGGGAGCTACCCCTATTTCACTCAACGTTTTTTTTTTTTCTAAGTAAAATTGATCTATTAACAAGTGGGTAAAATTACATCGAGACCGAAGTCAGTGACTACTGCCTTGGAGGCAGAAAATTCAGGAAAAAACAGAGTAGTAGACTGTCGAAACCCACGCAGGGGTGCAGAACCATAGTTTTCCAAGAGATACTTTGACCCAGAAGAAACAAAAGGGGGCCAGAAAACATCAAAGCTTCCAGAACATAAAAAACCCAGAAGGTTGGGTGACAGAAACAGAAAAAAAGACCAAGCAACGAACCCATTAGTCTTCCGGAGGCTCCTCCACAATCCTGCACCAGCCGGTGGCGTGCATGTCAGGAGCAGGCTCGTCTTGAGAAGCCGGGGCACCAGGTTCAGCAGAGAGCATGTCTTCATCCAGAACAGAATCTACAGGGCAAGACGGAGGCTGCGCCGGGAAATTGCCACCACCCAGATTGAAAGCCGAGAATTGGGTGTCAGGAGCAGCAACATTCACCTCAGGAACTGCTGGCTGCGAGCTGGACTCCCCAAGCACGTTGTCTTCAAGGAAAACCACCGAGAGAATGGCAGTAATCCGAGGGCGATTGAGGCTACTGTTGAAGGTGAACCGAGCAGTGCCCGTTGTTGGAGCAGAGGAGGCTGGAGGGTGGTGCGAATGAGGACCCCAAAAAAGGCGAAAATCATGCGAGCTCCCCCGACCAGAACGAGTTCTGGGGTAGTGGCTCGAGCCTTCACCAAAGGAGGAAGAGTCCGGAGAAGGGCTGGAAAGAGCATGAGAGGGATGGCTCCGAGAGCTACCCCTTCTGCTCCTCAAACGGTGTCGAATCCTCGGCATAGTGAGATGGAGCGGGGTCCAAAAAGCGTCCAAGACAACAGTGAAAGCCAACGAAGGGTGGCCCGAATGAGAATCCGAATGAGGACGCAGCAGCTGCTTGACAATCCCAAGAGAATGAGCCTCCCTCTTCATAAAACGCAACAAGCACTTATAGACTCTCTCCCACCTGTAGACGCCACGATTAACGACTCCAGAACAATTCTGAAGGAAAGCCGAGAGCAGGTGATATTTAACCTGTTGCCTGCGGTACCCACCCCCATTGCGCCATGCCTCTACACACGCCCAGTCCGTCCTTCCCATACCAAGCCGATCAGTTTTCTTAACTACATCCATGGTGAGAATCCCGCCGAAGCATGCAGAGGAATGGTTCGTGACAGTCGAATTCGAGCGAGAGCAGAAGTTTGCAGTGCCCATGGCGTTGGAAGGAGGGGAGGATAAATGAAGCCAGCCGTTGCGCAGCTGTCCATTTAACACCTCGTACCAGAAGGGCAGATGGCGGCAGGGCTTGCCACCCCTTCGTCCCATCCCATTAACTTGGCATTGAAACACCCGCATCCGGGGCTGTTTCACTCAACGTTATTTCATAGGGAATCGAACATTTTATTTTGAACTTGCTCATGATCAAGTGTTTTTTTAATTTTTTCAATTTGTTTCCATTTTGAAACAGGGATGCTCCTAACCTACAATTCACACCCAGATAATATCACTGGACAAACTAAAAGTCCAAAAAGTGCTTTGATCGTGTTCCAATCCCATAACTCTGCCTCTCTACATCTATTTTGAAGTGCATATAATGCTTTCCACCCTCGTAAAAGAATACTCCAGAATTGGGAATGGCATTGTTGCACCAAGAGGCGCAATCTACAGCCCAATATGACCCCGAAGTTAATTATTGCACCCAGAGGGGCAATTTACGGCCCAATGTAACCCCAATGTTAAGTATGTCACGTCTTCAAAAAATATTTTTTTTTTTGGTAACATCTACGAATGCATTAACCTAATCTTTAATTTTATATAACTTGAATATTTGGAATCTAAGCTTCTGTGATCCATAATATAAATTAGTAGAAATTCTTTCGGTAATAATCACATGCAAAAGAACGAGTTCGACGCGTTTCGAACCAACCAGTGTGGTTCATCATCAAGACTATGTGAGAGATCAGATCCAAACATTAAGTATAAATAGATGTAGAAATGGCTCAACTAGCCGTTAGGATAACGGCTAGTTTGACTTAGAAAAATTAAATATTCCATTATTTATTTATTTAATTAATTTTTATTTATTTATTATTATTTTAATTTATTTATAAAATCTTTAATATATTTATACAACTAATTGACCAATTAATTAATATAATGATAAGTAATTTAACAAATCTTGGTGTATATATGTAAATTTTGATTAAATTATATAATAATCAATTATTATTATTAATAAATATAATTAATTCTTATTCATGTAATGTAATTAAAACAAACCATCTATCAACTAGTCAAACATAGTTAAAAAATAAATAATAATAATAATAATAATAAATAAATAAATAAATAAAATAAAATAAAAATAATAAATAAAAACAAAAAATGAAAATAAAAAATAAAAATAAACAAATAAATGAATAAATAAATAAAAACAAAAATAAAATATAAATATAAATTAATAAATAATAAAAATAAAATATTTTATTTTATTTTAATTAATTATATTATTATTATTATTATTATTATTTATTTTTTTATTTTTTTAAATAAATAAACAAAGTATAAATTAATTAATTAATTAAATTAAATTAAATTAAATAAATACATAAATAAAAACAAAAATAAAAATAAATAAATAAAAAATAAGAAAAAATGTCAAGAATATAAGGCAGGAATCCAGCACCTGCTGATATTCCAACTGTCATCTCTATTGAGATTAACGGGCCTTTTTTCAATTTCAATAGCCTCTCTCAACTTACGATGATGGAAATGGTCGATTCTAGCAATGACCTTAGCATCTTCTATGCAAACATGATGGTTAGTCTTTTTTTCATGCTCAGCTAAGGCAGACGAACGAGATCTTCTATGCTTAATATCAGCAGCATGCTCACAGATCCTTTGATTAATAGACTGACCCGTCTCACCAATGTAAGGAGTCCCACAGGAACAGGGAATGATGTAGACACCTTTTCCATCCCTGGGGTCAATCAGATCTTTAACCGATTTTAGAGAACTACGAATTGTATTAAGGGGCTTGAAATAAGAGGATACCTTATGCTTTTTAAGGATTTTAGCAATCTTATCAGTGGTACCCTGGATGAACGGAAGGCTAACACTGCCATACCATTCACTAGGTTCTTTTCTATTTTTAACAGAAGGACCTTTCTCCGCTTTCAGGAAAGCTTTGAGGCCCTGCGACAAACTATAACCATTATTACAAAAGACATTCAACAGAACCTTCTGTTAAAAATAGAAAAGAACCTAGTGAATGATATGGCAGTGTCAGCCTTCCGTTCATCCAGGGTACCACTGATAAGATTGCTAAAATCCTTAAAAAGCATAAGTTATCCTCTTATTTCAAGCCCCTTAATACAATTCGTAGTTCTCTAAAATCGGTTAAATTGACCGGATGAAGCAGGCGTCACCCACACGAATTCCACGGGACTCGCGATGGTGAGCGAGTCGATCCCGATAATCAAAGGATCTGTGAGCATGTGTATGATGATGCAAACGTCACTTTAAACTGGCATTGCGAAAAAGACTATCTGGTTACATAGAAGATGCTAAGGTCATTGCTAGAATCGGCCATTTCATCATGAAAACTATTGAGAAATTGAAAAAAGGCATTATCTCAGCCAAGTTGGCCGATTAGGCTCGGCCGAGTGTTTGGATTCTGTATTATTTTCTTATTTTTTATTTATTTATTTTTATTTTTGTTTTTATTTATGTATTTATTTTATTTTATTTTATTTTATTTATTTATTTATACTTTATTTATTTGTTTATTTATTTAAAAAATTAAAAATAATAAATAAAATAAAAATAATAATAATAATAATAATTAATTAAAATAAAATAAAATATTTTATTTTTATTATTTATTAATTTATATTTATATTTTATTTTTGTTTTTATTTATTTATTTTTATTTATTCATTTATTTATTTATTTATTTTTCATTTTTTATTTTTATTTTTTGTTTTTATTTATTATTTATTATTTTATTTTATTTATTTATTTATTTATTATTATTATTATTATTATTATTTATTTTTTATTTTTTTTAACTATGTTTGACTAGTTGATAGATGGTTTGTTTTAATTACATTACATGAATAAGAATTAATTATATTTATTAATAATAATAATTGATTATTATATAATTCAATCAAAATTTACATTATACACCAAGATTTGTTAAATTACTTACTATCATATTAATTAATTGGTCAATTAGTTGTATAAATGTATTAAAGATTTTATAAATAAATAAAAATAATAATAATAAATAAATAAATAAAAATTAATTAAATAAATAAATAATGGAATATTTAATTTTTCTAAGTCAAACTAGCTGTTATCCTAACGGCTAGTTGAGCCATTTCTACATCTATTTATACTTAATGTCTGGATCTGATCTCTCACATAGTCCTGATGATGAACCACACTGGTTGGTTGGAAACGCGACCTCGTTCTTTTGCATGTGATTATTACTGAAAGAATTTCTACTAGCTTGAATATTTAGATTATATATAACTTTTTTAATTTATTAGTGAGATTAATTATTAAAATACAACTATGTATTATTTATATAATTTGAATGGATAGTAAATTATCTCACCCATTTAATAATTGCTTTATTATATGAGTGAATTTGAATGGAACATAGATTTACCTTTAACAAAAAAAATTACCACACTGAATTTCCAAATTAAGTAAAATTTTATACATCTTTACTCTTTACTAAAGTCAATACCATTTCCTATATGAAAGGAAAAGAGTTAAGTCAACACAAACAATCAAAATCAAAAATCTTTTAATATTTCTTTTAATTAAATTTTTGTAAATAAATAAAAATATATGTAAACTAGATATATGGTAAATAAATAAAAACTTCTTTTTATATTTACTCTATAAATCTTTTTATATTTAAAAAAAAACTCAAAAACCAGGTTTATTTAGATGAAGCCTATAGGATGAATACCATGGGACAAATTAATATTGATACCATTGGCCAAATACCATATATATAAAAGAAGTATGATCAATAAATAAATATAAAAAAGGTATAAAGAGGTATGATAAATAAGTAATATAAAATAGATATAAAGAGGTATGGTAAATTAATAAATATAAAAGAGATATAAAGAAGTAGGGTTGATAAATAAATAAATATAAAAAAGGTATAAAGAGGTATGATAAATAAATAAATATAAAATAGGTATAAAGAGGTATGGTAAATTAATAAATATAAAACAGATATAAAAAAGTAGGGTAAATAAATAAAAATATATCAAATATGATTATAAATAAAAATCTAATTATATGACAAACCTATGGGCCAAATACCATAGTAAATAAAAAAGGTATGGTAAATAAATATAAATATAAATACACGTAAGTAAATGAAACCTAATACCATAGTAAATAAAAAAAGTATGGTAAATAAATAAAAACATAAATATACGAGAGGTATGGTAAGTAAATAAAACTTCTTTTCATATTTACTCCATAGTCTGCTTTAAATTTACGAACATTTAAAAAATAGGTTTTATTTAGGTGAAGCCTATGGTCCAAATACCATGGGCTAAATTATTATTAATACCATGCAGAAAAACATTATTAACCCCAATATAATATTAAAAGATAGTAATATTATTATTATTATTAAATCTAATACTCATATTAATATATTATAATATTAATATTATTAAATTTAATAACTTTCGATTAATACAATATTAAATTTATTATATTATAATATATATAAGTGTATCATGATATATATTAATTCTAGATATATATGGGAGGGAAGAACAAAGATATAGAGTGATACAGGTGGAGATATAGGGGGATTGACAAGGGAGAGATGGAGATAAACTAAAGGAAAGGGGAGAGGAGGAATGAAGAGCAAGAGAGAGAGACACAAATATCGAGGAGGGAGAGAAAGAAGGAGAGGGGGAGGGAGATAGTGATAGGATTAGAGGAGACAGAGACGGAGAAGAGAGAGGGGGGTAAGAGATGAAGGGAGAGAGAGATGACAGAAGAGAGAGGGAGGTAAGAGAGAAAGGGAGAGATAGGAAGGACCTGAGAGAGGATTTGAGAGAGGGAGGGATGGAGAGAAGTTGGAGGGGGAGAGGGAGGGAAGAAGAAATATAAAGAGAGAGAGAAGTGGAGAGAGAGAGAGAGAGAGAGAGAGAGGGAGTGGCAAGGGAGAGATGGAGAGAGAGAGTGTGTATGTTTAGGGGTGAGAAAAGAGACAAAGTAGGATGTATGGAGAGAAAGGGGGAGAGAAGGAGAGAGGGAGGGATATAGTAATGTAGTTGGAGGGAGAGAGAGAGAGAGAGAGATGAGGAAGAGAGAGGGAGGTAGGAGAGAAAGGGAGATAGGGGAAGGATGAGAGGGAGGAGGAGAATGATGGGGGAAGAGAGAGTATTGGAGAGAGAGAGAGAGAGAGAGGATTTGAGAGAGAGGAGGAGAGAGGGATCGGTAGAGAGATGGAGTTGGAGGGGGAGAGAGGTAGGAAATAAGAAATATAGAGAGTGCGAAGTGGAGATAGAGGAGTGAAAAGGGAGAGACAGAGAGAGGGCGTGTATGTTTGGGGGTGAGATAAAGAGACAAAGAAGGAGAGATGGAGATAAGGGGGGAGAGAATGAGAGATAAGGAGAGAGGGAGGGGTATAGTAACATAGTTGGTGGGTGGAGAGAGAGAGAGAGAGGTGGGAGAGAAAGGGAAAGAGTGGAAGGAAGAGAGAGGATGTGAGAGAATAGAGAGAGGGAGGGAAAGAGAGATAGACTTGGAGGGGGAGAGAGAGGGAGGTAAGAAGAAAGACATATAGAGATAAAGGTGGAGAGAGAGAGAGAGAGAGAGAGAGAGAGAGAGAGAGAAGATGAAGAGAGAGGGAGAGAGGACAGAAGAAGGAAAGAGAGATATTAGCGAGGAAGAGGGAGAGAAGGGGAAGATAGAGATATAGATGGAAGGTGTAGAGAGGGAAGAAGAGAGAGATGGGGAGAGGGAGGGAGTGAAAAAGAGATTTGATAGATATGGAGTGCGAGAGCATGTGTGTTTAGTGGGGTGAGATAGAGAGACAAAAAATAAGAGATGGAGGGGGATAGATATGGATGGGGGGTGGAGGGAGGGAAGAATATTTCTTGCACTAGATGGATTGATTTAAGTGGAGATGGTGATTTCTAATCCTATTTGATTGTTTGCACTAGATTCATCGATTTTAGTGTAGATATATTTTTCTAATGATATTTGATTACTTGCACTAGATGCATTGATTTCAGTGTAGGTGGAGATTTCTAATACTATTTGATTGCTTGCACTGGATGTGTTGATTTCAATGTAGATGTTGATTTATAATTATATTTGATTTCTTGCACTAGATGCATTGATTTCAATGTAGATGATTCCTAATCCTATTTGATTGTTTGCACTAAATGCATTGATTTCAGTGTAGAAGTTATTTTCTAATCTTATTTGATTGCTTGCATTAAATGCATTAAATGCATTGATTTCAATGTAGATGTTGATTTGTGATTTGAAGTAATTGGATATATGATGGTATATTAATTTTAAAGTGATTGGATTAACAATATGCATTGATTTTAGTGTAAACACAAAACATTATAGACGATGTACATTGATTTTTGTGTTATAGTAATTTAACCTATTAATATTGGAGAGCAAGAGAGACAAGGGATCATGTTTACTACAACAGCGAGAGCTAAAGATTTAAATGATTTACGATTTAAATTTTCTTTTTCATATAATCGATATGAAAAGATGACAAAACTAACAAGGGTGACAATAAGAATAGTAGAAAATAATAGTTTTAGATTGATCACAATGAAGACTATTTGTAACATGAGTACATTCTTATTATTCACATTTTCTATCTTTCAACACTATTATTGTCACTTTGCATTTAAAAAAATTATTTCATCATTTTTCATCATTATAGTTATTAACAATAATTATCATCTCAACGAACTGAGGTAACTAAGAAAATTTAAAATTAAAATGACCAAGTTAATCTCATAAATATTTAGCATATTTAAAATGATTATATTAATATTTGATATATTTACATATTATTGATAAAATTAATCATATCTTTGATAGATTTTCCTTGGTAGCACACCACTGAAACCAACCTAGATCCATCTTAACTTTGGATCTATCATGTGCCGAGAGGGATCAAATCTCTAGAGGTGCAAACCTTTCCTCAAGTTTTGCACTCAAAAAGAGGAGGGATCAAATCTCTTGGTGCAAAACCTTTCCTCAAGTTTTCACTAAAAAGAGGTTTCCTTGAGAGATTTGATCCCTCTAGGTGCTTGATAGATCCGGAGTTAAGATGGATCTAGGTATGGTAAATAAATAAAAATATAAATAAAAATATAATTATATAACAAGCCTACGGGCCAAATACCATAGTAAATAAAAGAGCTATGGTAAATAAATAAAAATATAAATAAACCATAGGTATGGTAAGTAAATAAAGCCTCCTTTCATATTTACTCCATAATCTGCTTTATATTTATGAACACTCAAAAAAATAGGTTTTTTTTAGGTGAAGCTTATGGTCCAAATACCATGGGCTACATTATTATTAATACCATGCAAAAAAACATTATTAACCCTAATATAATATTAAAATATTAATATTAATATTAATATTATTATTATTATTAAATCTAATACTCATATTAATATATTATAATATTAATATTATTAAATTTAATAACTTTCTATTAATACAATATTAAATTTATTATATTATAATATATATAAATGTATCATGATATATATTAACTCTAGATATATATATGGGAGGGAAGAACAAAGATATAGAGTGATAGAGGTGGAGATATAGGGGGATTGACAAGGAAGAGATGGAGATAAACTAAAGGAAAGGGGAGAGGAGGAATGAAGAGCAAGAGAGAGAGACACAAATATGGAGGGGGGAGAGAGAGAAGGAGAGGGGGAGGGAGATAGTGATAGGATTAGAGGAGACAGAGATGGCGGAAGAGAGAGGGGGGTAAGAGAGAGAGGGAGGTAAGAGAGAAAGGGAGAGATAGGAAAGACCACAAAGAGGACTTGAGAGAGGGAGGGATAGAGAGATGGAGTTGTAGAGGGAGAGAGGGAGGGAAGAAGAAATATATAGAGAGAGAGAAGTGGAGAGAGAGAGAGGGAGTGACAAGGGAGAGATGGAGAGAGTGTGTGTATGTTTAGGGGTGAGATAAAGAGACAAAGTAGGATGTATGGAAAGAAGGTGGGAGAGAAAGAGAGAGGGAGGGATATAGTAATGTAGTTGGAGGGAGGGAGGGAGAGGGAGGGAGAGAGAGAGATGGGGGAGAGAGAGAGATGGGGAAGTGAGAGGGAGGTAGGAGAGAAAGGGAGAGAGGGGAATGATGAGAGAGAGGAGGAGAATGATGGGGGAAGAGAGAGTATTGGAGGGAAGAGAGAGAGAGAGAGAGAGAGAGAGAGAGAGAGAGAGAGATCATGGAAGAGAGAGTGAGGTAGGAGATAAAGGGAGAGAGAGGAAGGACGAGAGAGAGGACTTGAGAGAGAGGAGGAGAGAGGGATCGATAGAGAGATGGAGTTGGAGGGGGAGAGAGATAGGAAATAAGAAATATAAAGAGTGATAAGTGGAGAGAGAGAAGGGGTGACAAGGGAGAGACAGAGAGAGAGTGTGTGTATGTTTGGAGGTGAGATAAAGAGACAAAGAAGGAGAGATGGAGAAATAAGGAGAGAGGGAGGGATATAGTAACATGGTTGGTGGGTGAAGAGAGAGAGAGAGAGATACATGGGAGATAAAGGGAAAGAAAGGAAGGAAGAGAGAGGATGTGAGAGAGTAGAGAGAGGGAGGGAAAGAGAGATGGAATTCGAGGGGGAGAGAGAGGGAGGTAAGAAGAAAGACATAGAGAGGTAAAGGTGGAGAGAGAGAGAGAGAGAGAGAGTGATAAGGAAGATGGAGAGAGAGGGAGAGGGGACAGAAGGAGGAAATACTAGCGGGGGAGAGGGAGAGAAGGGGAAGATAGAGATATAGATGGAAGGTGAAGAGAGGGAAGAAGAGAGATATGGGGAGAGGGAGGGAGTGACAAATAGATTGGTAGATATGGAGTGCGAGAGCATGTGTGTTTACGGGGCTGAGATAGGGAGACAAAAAAAAGAAAAAGATGGAGGGGGATATAGATATGGATGGAGGGTGGAGAGAGGGAAGAATATTTCTTGCACTATATGGATTGATTTAAGTGGAGATGGTAATTTCTAATCCTATTTGATTATTTGCACTAGATTCATCGATTTTAGTGTAGATGTTTATTTCTAATGATATTTAATTACTCACACTAGATGCATTGATTTCAATGTAGGTGGTGATTTCTAATACTATTTGATTGCTTGCACTGGATGTCTTGATTTCAATGTAGAGGTTGATTTGTAATTATATTTTATTGTTTGCACTAGATGCATTGATTTCAATGTAGATGATTTCTAATCCTATTTGATTGTTTGCACTAAATGCATTGATTTCAGTGTAGAAGTTATTTTCTAATCTTATTTGATTGCTTGCATTAAATGCATTGATTTCAATGTAGATGTTGATTATTGATTTGAAGTAATTGGATATATGATGGTACATTAATTTTAAAGTGATTAGATTAACAATATGCATTGATTTTAGTGTAAACACAAAACGTTATTGACAATGTACATTGATTTTTGTGTTATAGTAATTTAACCTATTAATATTGGAGAGAAAGAGAGAGAAGGTATCATGTTTACCTCGAGCTAAAGATTTAAATGATTTACGATTTAAATTTTCTTTTTCATATAATCGATATGAAAAGATGACAAAACTAACAAGGGTGACAATAAGAATAGTAGAAGAGAATAGTTTGAGATTGATCACAATGAAGACTATTTGTAACATGAGTACATTCTTATTATTCACATTTTCTATCTTTCAACACTATTATTGTTACTTTGCATTTAAAAAAAATATTTCATCATTTTTCATCATTAAAGTTATTAACAATATTTATCATCTCAACAAACTGAGGTAACTAAGAAAATTTAAAATTAAAATGACCAAGTTAATCTCATAAATATTTAGGATATTTAAAATGATTATATTAATATTTGATATATTTACATATTATTGATAAAATATCTTTGATAGATTTTCCTTGTTAGCACACAATTGAAACCAGCCTAGATCCATCTCAACTCCGGATCTATCAAGCGCCGAGAGGGATCAAATCTCTCGAGGTGCAAACCTTTCTTCAAGTTTTGCACTCAAAAAAGAGGGAGGGATCAAATCTCTTGAGGTGCAAACCTTTCCTCAAGTTTTTCACTAAAAAAAGAGGTTTGCACTTCGAGAGATTTGATCCCTCTAGGCGCTTGATAGATCCGGAGTTAAGATGGATCTAGGTTGGTTTACCGCACAAATTTGTTTGGATGGTAGTGTTTTCACTAGAAGTGTATCCCACAAGTAGAGTGAGCATACGTTTTTTTTTTTAAGGCAATACTCTTGAAGAAGTAAATGAGTACAAATATTTTGGGATCGATTTCAACAAAAAACTTAATTGGGAGGATTGCAGCAAAAAAGAGAATCTTAGGAGGGTGGAAATCATTCTATGCTCTTCAAAACAGATGTAGAAAGTCAGAGTTATGGGATTGGAAAACGATTAAAGGGCTTTCTAGACTACTAGTTTGTCCAATGATGCTATATGGGTGTGAATTCTAAGCTAGGAGCACCCCTGTCTCAAAATGGAAGCAAATTGAGAAAATCTAAAAGTGTTTGATCATGAGCAAGTTCAAAATAAAAAGTTCGGTACCTTATGACATAATGTTGAGTGAAACAGGAGCAACTCCCATTAAAGAAATTGCTATGGTGTGGCTCATAAGATATCTAAAAAGAATTGAGCAAATGGGAGTAGGTAGATGACCTAATGTTATTTTCAAGGAAGACATGAGTGAAAGAAAGAAAACATGGATGAGACAAAACTATACATGGATGCAAAAATGGAATATCTACGTCAATGCTTGTCCCACAAATAGTAAGGAGCTAAAGAATTTTGTTATAGAGAAGTTTCGTAAACAGGTATGGGGAAAAGAGTTGGGTAGAAAGAAGAAGTACTACATTGAAGAATTCAACCCTAAGTATGATCTCCAACAAAAAGGGTACATTGGAGCTAACATTCCATGGAGGGAAAAAGTTCTTATTGCTTAATTAAGAACCAACACGCATCATGCGAAATAAGACGGTGGAAAAGGCCTAAAGAAGCTTGGGAAGAACGAGTGTGTACATTTTGCACGTCTGGGGCAGTGGAATCGGAAAAGAATTTCATTTTGGAATGTGGTGCATTCAAAGACATCAAAGAAACTTATGGGAATATGTTAGCATCGGTGTCTTGGCATTGTATTTTCAGCGATGAGATTGTTGAAAGGTTGGGCTAGCTCATCATCAATTTGAATAAGAAAATGAATTAAATGCAAAAGGCTAAAACACGGAACTCATAGTCCCATAGACTATGTTTAGTCTCGTGGACTTTAAAATTTCATTTTCATTTTTATTGGAATCCCGTAAAAAAATTTCAAAAATCAGAATGCTTAGTTTTTTTATAATAGTGGAAATAGATTCAGTACCATCAAAAATTTATGGGGCACCTAAAATCTAGGGCAAATAAAAAAATTTCAAAAAATTGTAATGCTAGAATGTTTGAATAGTTTTTTATGATAGTGGAAATAGATTCAGCACTAGTGTAAATGGATTTGGCACCATAAAAACACATGGAGCACCTAAAATCTTGAAGTTGACAACTGTAACTCTAACTCAGATTTTCAAAAATTTCTGCTAAATTTTATCATAATCTTGCTAAAATAAATTTCTTCAAATTTTATCATAATCTTGCTAGAATTTCCATTATTTTCCGAACTATATTGTGAGTATTTTTAAACTACACTATTCAAAATAGAAATAGAGCCACAAGAATACAAATTTTAAATATATGTGTATATTGTTGTGAATGTTTGTGAAGTTGTGGTATAGATTTAACATTACTTGCTTTCATAAAAGAATATTCTAGGAAATGGGAATAGGATTAGAGTTGTAAGAAAATAAATTGTATATATATGTACATATTAATTTATTTATTTTAGTAATGGGAATAGGATTAGAGTTGCAAGAAAACAAATTATATATATTTATATATTTTGGCAAGGGTTTGTAAAGTTGTGATATGGGTTTGTATAAGATATACATAATTTTTTTTATGTGTATTAATAGAGAAGTGGCAAAATAATGAATTTTTTTAAGAGAGTAATAACAAAAATATAGAGATTAAAAAAACATGTATTTTTTTAAATGTTAATTATGTTTTTGCCATGTGTATATTATTTTATTTATTTTTTTAATTTTATAATAAGGTATTATTTTTTAATGTGTGTTGGGATTTTTATTTATATGTCATATATTATGAAGTTTTTTTAAGGGAAATAATTCTCTTTCTCAGCTCAAAGGTGAGAGTGAAGGTCAATACAACAATATTCATATGCACATAACCAATACAACAATATTTCTTATTATGGGGGAGATAATAACCATTTTTCCCAACCACCCAGTATAACCCCAATTAACATGTCATGAGTTATGAGTTATTTGTGTTTTTTCTTTTTTATCTTTCTAGGTTAAATTAATAAATTATATGAGATAAATTAAATTTTAAAAATAAAAATTTGTTGGGTAATTTAAGGAAATTACCACCACCACTATTGATTCAATGTACATCTAAGTTGTGTAACCACCCACAAGTATAGATTTTCATTTCTAATTCATTGTATTCAAGAATACTACTTAATTTTCATTTCTAATTTATTGTATTCAAGAATACTACTTAATTTTCATTTCCAATTCATTGTATTCAAGAATGCTACTTAGAGTCATACACTTTGTGCTTCTTCCTAGTCATGGTTATTTGTGCTTTTTAGATAGGTTAATAATATTTGTAATAGAGTTGATTTGTAATCTTTTTTTATTTGTAAATTTCGTAGGACCTATCTATTTTCTATTTTGTAAAAAGCAAGTTGCTATACAAATTATGCAATTGTTGGTAGCCTCAACCTGCCCGAAGGAAACCAGGTCTGTTGGCCACCTCAAAGAGTTATAAGCCAACCAAAATTGGTATTGTTTTTTCCTTCTGCTAACAACTAATAATCCTTTACTATGCCCATAGAAACTACATATAAAACAAAGAGTAGACTTAATATCCTCAAAAGACCTACAAAAATGAACTTGTAAAGAAGTTAACCATCTGATGAATCAACAGGTGCAAGGTCTTTTGCAGTTGACCCTGGCATCTTAGCTTGCTACATATTGAGAATTTGTTGCTCTATCCTTGCTATTCTCGCATTGACTTGTACTTGTGCCTTTGTCATTTCCCTCATATCCTGTTTAATCTGCTGGAGCTCAAACAACAATGAAGAATTGATTTGTTTTTCCTGCGTACTTAACAGTGCTTTTGCAAGAACACATTTGATTTTCCAATATGTTTTGACAGATTGCTGAAATAGAGAAACTCTTCCTCTTATATTACCTGGGTCAGAAAGAAAATCTATTCCTTCCTGCTGGCTTTGAATTTCATCCTCTTCATCATCACTATCCCTTTCCCATCCCTATATAGTTTTCCGAATATCCTTCAGAATTCCAGTTTCATAACTTTTGCTAGATTCTCAAGGGTCTGCTGAATATTTTTCCTCCCTCTTTTGCTTGTCCCAGCTGCCTGGTTTGATTGTAGTTTCATTCCCTTTCCTTTTGTCATTCTGCCCTGAATGCCCCTGTATATCCTTTTGACTGAAAAAGCCCTGTATAATGAACAGTAACCAATAGATAAAACTTAGAATCATTATTAAATTCCATATGTTTAACCAGAATCTTGGGGTATGGATTGCAGTTTTCATTCATCCTGATAACGCCAGACCAAACCATCCCATCATCATAAAGCTTTCACAACTTGTGAGCTAGAGCAATAACACGACGAATAGAACAATTCAAGGACATACACTTTGAAAATTGAAACAGGAAAGAATTGCTCAGACAATAAATGTTGCTATGGAACAAGACGAAATTGGAATTCATTTGGTTAAGGAAATGGCCGTGGAAATAGAAAAACCCAGCGAACTTCCCAACAACTGTTATACCCTCCCACGAATGTGTTGGGTTTTCATTGTTAAATAGATTATTTCGAATTCTAAGGACTGACCAAAAACCCCAGACTTGAAGGCAGTCATAGAAAGGGTTTTTAGTAGAGGTCGTCAAAATCATACTTTTCAAAGCACATCACACAAAATAGCAGAACCCGGTGCTACTACCCATACAGAAAATGAACCCACAGTAACCAGACCCAATTCTACTACCAGTGCAGAGACTAAAAATCAGAGTGTACCCAGGATTACTAGAACCAGATGGAGGCATGGAATATGCCGCCAGATATAACCAAAAGTAATAACAAAAGCAACAAGAATAGGGTAAGAGGTAGAATTGAAACCCCATATTGAAATTTAGATGGAAATCGGGACTGTGGAAACGAGGCAGAAAATTAAAATGAATCCCCTCTATCATCACATGAAGACCAAATAAACCAAGGAAACAAACAAAATTCTCTGACTGCTCTGCATGGCATGTAAAAATTGTTGAACACATTGACTTTAGACGCAGAGGCAAAACTAGAATTGAAGCCAAAATGATTGGAACCAGAACATACCCTGTCAAAATGTGCTTCATGTCCTGCTCCTTCAACTCCCTTGGCGCTTTGCGATAGTTTCCTTCAGCTCGCGGAGGAATGAACTCTCGAAAAAAGCAAATGAACCTTATGAACCCCCTACCTTGCCGCCGATACTCTGCCAGTTCTGCCATACACTTATTGGTATGAGTTGAGTGCATTGAGATGGTAAGTATAACGCATGTAAACAGAGCCCACTAGCCCTTGCCATTAATGGGGTTTAATGGTCAGCTGACACGCCTCCTACGTGGCGTTGTCATGCTACCGTTCTCCCACCCCGATCGGGGATCTTCACTGCGACTTAGATGTCTTTCTATAATAAGCTGAAGGGAATGTAGTTCAATGTTCCATATTCTATCCCTTGGCCTAGCATCCAAATTTCTCTCATTATTTTTACAACCCCAATTTGCTAAATAATCTGCCGCCTCATTGCCTTTTCTTCGAATGTGTATTGGTATCAAGTACTGGATTTCTTTGATCACTGTGTTTATTTCTTGAATTAGATTCGCCATTCTCCAACTTTTACTTATTTTTCCCCAAGTTGAACCTTGTTGTAATTTGCATAGGACGACAGTAACCATTGCCGAATCACCCTCTACAATGAGTCGCTGGTAGTTTTCTCTTTTGGCTATCAGTAACCCTTGTTTTATTGCCATTAATTTTGCTTCATTATTAGTTTCAAAGCCCAAATCCAATGCATAAACTTGACAAACTTCCCCTTGAGAATTTCGAAAGATCCCTCCAGCTCCTGCTTGCCCCGTATTACCTTTTGAAGCTCCATCGTAATTAAGTTTAATAAACCCATTCTGAGGAACCTTCCACCTATCTTCTATATTTTGAGTCAGAGGTTTATATTTCCAAAGATTTTTGTGTAACATTTGAGGTTTCAAATTTAAACTGGCGAGCATTTGAGCTTCAATACCTTCCGTCTGCTAATCTTCCTCTATCCATATTTCCACTAAAATTGTTTCTCGTATATTCTCTATCAATTTCTGCCATATTTGATTCATACTTTATTCTTCATCTTTGAAGATCTGATGGTTCCTTTCTTTCCGCATACTCCAGAAAAGAAACCCAATTGATAATCTCCAGGCTCTATTCAACACTTCACATTTAAATCCTCCTTTACGCCAGTTTTTAATGGTTTCATTTATATTTGTATTATCTCTATCTGTTTGTCTGAATAGCTTTTCTAGACTTCTCCAAAGGGTCTCTATAATTGGGAAGCTATTAAGAAGATGTTTTATTGTCTCATTTGCTGTACGACACATATAACATCTGGATGGTCCATACATTCCTCGTTTCTGCAGATTTTCCCATGTCAAAATTTTACGATGACTTAATAACCAAAGAAAATATTCTACTTTTGGCCAATGTTTTGATGCCCATATTTTCTTCCATATCATTCTTTCATTGTTAAGAGCATTATGAGATTTAATATGATATCCTTCCTTGATAGTGAACATCCCTTTTGTTTGATAACCCCATCGTAGAATATCGCAACCAATTGCATGGCCAATTTTCCTTGATTTTAGTTCTTTTTCTAAGTTGGTCCATTGTCGCGTTTCAGTAGCTTCTGGCTAGTGTATTTTGTCCTTCCATTTTCTCCGCTGACAACTCTGTTGTTGACACCAATAGTTATTAAGTAGTCTGCAGTTCGGAGTATTGGTAAAAAGAAATATTTCTCCTAAATCAAGTATACTGAAAAGTTTTTCTCTTTGCTGCCATGAGTCTTCCCAAAAGAGTGTTGCTTTTCCTTCCCTCACTTCCCAGAAGCTATGAGAGCGAATTAGATTCCTGTTAGTTGCTGCAAGATTCTAGATTGAAGATCCTTTTGGTACTATATCCACTTTTAATTTACCTGTAACTGAATGTGGCATACCATATTTTGTTTCCCATATACTCTTCCATAAATTTTGTCCTCCTTGAATCCATCGCCACCACAGTTTGGCACCCATTACATTATTTAAAACTAAAGGGTCACACAGTCCCAGTCCTCCTGCAAATTTAGGTTTAATAATTTTTTCCCATGTAAGTAAAGCCCATTTCTTGTTAGCTTGAGTGCCTTGCCATAGAAACTTCTTGAATAAATTAACTAATTGATTGCAAATACTTTTAGGACAAGCTCTCCCTGATAACTGATAGAGAGGAAGGGATTGAAGAACCGATTTTAACATGATGATTCTACCAGGAGCATTCAACACACGAAATGCCCAATTATGTAATATTTTCTCCACTTTTATAATGAGATCCTTCCAGTCTGCAATTCTTACTAGAGCATTATTTAAAGTCATTCCCAAATACTTCATAGGAAAAGAACCTATTTTGAACCCAAGCGTTATGGCTAAGAAATTTTGATTTGCAGTGTTAGAGTTAAAGAAATAAACATTTGATTTATCAGTATTAATAAGAGTACTTGATGCCTCCATAAAGATATCCAAGATCTTTAAAATAGCTTTAACCTCTTTCACCGAAGCCTGACAAAATAACAAAATATCATCAACAAAATGTTGATGTGTCAAGGAAAGATCTGGTCCCCATAACTTTAAACCTTTTAGCTTCCCTTCTGCAAGATGGGCCTTTATTAACCTTCCCAATCCTTCAGCAACTAGAATGAATAGAAACGAAGATAAAGGATCTCCTTAACGGAGGCCTCTAGTAATATTAAACGGTTGAGACGGTATTCCATTGAGTAAAATGGAGAAATTAGGAGAAGAGATAAAAGACCGAAGCCATTGTAACCATATTTCGTCAAAGCCAAACGCTCTCAGAACTGCTATCAAATAATGCCAATTAATGCGATCATACACTTTAGATAGGTCTAATTTGATTAGGATTCCTTTCATTTTCAAGGTTTTTAACGAATGATTTTTTTCCTGGGAAGTCACAATTCCATCTATGATTTGTCTACCTTTAACAAAACCAGTTTGTTCCGGAGAAATCAGCCTTGGCAGGAGAGGCTTGAGTCTATTTACCATAATTGTTGATAGAATTTTGTAAATTACATTATAGAGAGAAATTGGTCTAAAGCCAACAGGTGTATCCGAATTTTCCTATTTTGGAATAAGAGTTAAAAAAGTTGCATTAAGGGCAAGATATACATTACAATTTCTCCTTGATTCCTCTACTACTTCCAAAATATCATGATCCATAAAATTCTAGGTGGCTTTAAAAAATTCAGTAGTAAATCCATCCGGTCTAGGAGCTTTATTCCTTGGCATATTAATGACTACTTCTTCAACTTCTTGCAAACTAATTTCTTGTAGCAAAGCTAAGTTCTGCTCTCTAGTGACCACTGTCGGGATATGAGAAGTTATTCTATCAATAGTTGTCTGTCTATTATGATTAGATTCTGTAAGCAAATTTTTAAAATGATCTACCAGCTCCTTTTCCATTTCCTCATGTTTAAGCAGTCTATTACCATTTTGATCTTTCAATGAGAAAATTCTATTATGTTGCCTTCTTTGTATCATTGTTTTATGGAAAAAATTAGTATTTCTCTCACCTTCCTTTAGCCACTGGATCCGTGATTTCTACTTCCATAAGATCTCTTCCTGTTTCCTGTGTACTTCTTGTAAACTGAGTGTGTTACCTTCTTCAACTGCTAGTGCTTCTGTTCTGCCATGAAGAATCATTCTTTGTTGAATATCTTGCATTTTTTCTTTTAATCTAATCTGATCATGTTGAATATTTCCAAATTCTACTCTATTCCACCATTTTATTTCTTCCTTTAATTGCTTTAATCTTATCTGAAAAGAATGCATCTTGTTTCTTTTTATATTCTGATTAGATTTCCACCAAATTTTAGCATTTTCCAGAAATCTTGGATCTCTTAACCAAAATAATTCAAACCGAAAAGGTCTGTTTTTCAGAATTTCTTTTACATCTATCTCAATTCGAATCGGCCAATGATTTGATCCAAGCATAGGTAAAATTTCCACCTCATAATAGACATCTAAACTTACCAGAGCTTCCGAGGCAATAAAGCGATCCAAATGTGATGCTACTTGATGTCGTTCTCCACGTCTATTATTCCAAGTAATTTTTCCATTCACCGTGGGAATATCTACTAAACACAGATCCGTTAACAAATCTCTGAAAAGCTCCATTTCTGGATCTTATCTTCTTATTCCTCCTTTTTTTTGTCAAATTTAAAATCATATTAAAATCTCCCCCAATAAGCCAATATTTATCTTGATGCATGTTATTCAAAGCCCTTATACTTTGTAGGAACTCCTCTCTTTCTCCTAGAATTGGAGGACCACAAACAACCGATATAAGAATCCTTTCTTCTAATCCAATTTGCCGAAAATTACCAGTTAGAATTCTGGGAAGACCCATCCATCCTTCGGCTACTATTTATGTTGGATTCCATAAGATAGCTATTCCCCCTACCGTACCTATGGAGTCAATTTCCATAACCTCAAATTGGAGTTTAAAATATTGAATGATATAATGGAGCTTCTAACTGGAAACCTTTGTTTCTTGAATTAACATTACCTGGGGTTTCTCATTTTTCAATCTTTCTTTCAGATATCTTTGTTTGCCTTTAATATTAAGGCCTCTAATATTCTAGGAGATTACTTTCATTAGGTAAATTTTGGTAGTTTTTGGAATACCATTGTTAACGGTATTATCTTTCTTGTATTAATCAACATTTCTCCAAAAAGTTGTATTGATTCCTGTAAAGTTCTTCTTCCTCGTTTTTTTGTTAGTTTAGGCTGCGGAATAATATTTTTCCCAACAGCTTGTTCGATTTCTTGAACTTCCTTGTGCACTTGAGATGTCAAATAATGTTCAAATGTTTCTTTGTACAGTTTCTTTTGATCTGCTGGAATAAATCTGTCATCCAAATTCCTCCATTCATACAAAAAGCATTTCAATACTTTTTCTTCAGCACTTAGGTCGTCTTTATTTTGTTCGACATCCATAGGTGTTAGTTCCAGCATACTACTTTCTTCAATCTCGACATTTTCCTGGATTGCTTTTCATTTTAATGACAGATTTTTTTGAGTTACCACCCCTTGACCAGGCTCTGTGCCTTCTTCCACGATTTCCACAGTCGACGGTTCACCTTCTTCCTACAAGATTTCGTATCGGTTTGATGCTGATTTCTGAATAGGAGGGTTCTACAAACTACCATGGTTTTGTACATTATTTGAAACTCTGTTACTACATTTCTTATTTGTTACTGTGATAAACTCATCTTCTCGCTGGCGACTCTGTTCATTAGAAGCAGACTGACGAAAAGGTTGTTGTTCAGTTACATTTAAAGGGCACGATTTATACAGATGCCCATACTCATGACATCTCCGACATCTAAAAGGGATACGTTCATAGTCAAGAAGCTGAGGCCAGATTTTCCCTTCATATTCTAATTAAATCATTTCAAGCAATGGCTTAGAGATATTCATATATACACAGATTCTAGCAAAAGAATTATAACGGCCACGGTGAGTGTTTTCTGCTATCTTAAAAAAATTGCTTAAAGAATTTCCTATACCTTCCAATATGTCTGGATCCCAGAAATCCATTGGAAGGCCAAATAACCGAACCCAGACTGGTGATGCAAGAAATTTTTCTTGATTTGGATTATAACATTCCTCCCACTGTCTGAGAAAAAGCCCTACATTGTTATAAAAATATGGCCCTCCCTAAAAAATTCGTTTCTTGTCTAATAGATTAGTAAAAATTACTGTAAAAAAACCCTTAGCCCCAAATTTTAGATCAGTGTGACCCTTAGGCTGCCATTTTATTTGTATCCATTTTAACAAATCCTTTTCTGTATGCCAAATACCAGTAAACTTACAAATTAATGCGTGATTCTTCATGTAGCTTCTGTATTCATCTAGCTTAGATGCTGGAATAATGAATCTTGGTTTCTTCACTGCTCTTGGCAAACATTGCCCCTTTGTTTTTGCTTGCCAGTCTGCTCCCAAAACCAGATTTATTCTCTGTTGGGAGGTTCTAGTTTGTTGTTGTCTAGTAGATTGATCTTCGCTGGTGACATTGCAATAGGAGGGATTTCCCACCCCTCTCGAGGAGGCCGCCATCGCTGAACCAGTTGCTGAAGACCTGCAAAGTTACCTGGTCGCTGCTTTCAAACCCTAGCTAACACATTTTCTTGGAGTGCTCTCATCCTCTATTTCAATAATATTCATTTTATTGATTTGTAACCTTTAAATTAAGTTAGATAGGTTAATAATATTTGTAATAGATTTGATCTTGACAATATAGTGGATGTTGTTTTACTTACATTAATGGTTGCCTTTCAGATAATATGTGAAAATTTTAGGGAAGTCGTGATTAAAGGTTAGCCTTTGACCAACCCATATAGTATTCGACTTGTTGGGAAAAATACTAAGAGGGGGGGTGGGTGGGGGGTGAGTGGGGGGTGGGGGTGAATCAGTATTTAAAAACTCACACAAACATTTACTTCTTTTTTTTTAATGAATTATGTACGCGACTTGACTGAAGCCAACTAGTGTATGTACGCTACTGTTATTAAGGAAACTAGCATATGGCCAGTAAACTTATAATTCATTTAATTCTTCATCTGTTTAACCTTAAACCAATGTGTCAGAGATTCATCAGACATTTGATAAGCAGTAAACATGTGCAGTAAGAACATATTAAACCATCACACATAAGCAACACTTATGAACACCAAGATTTAAGGTGGAAACCCAATGTGGGAGAAAACCACCGTTGTTGTCATCTTTGTCTTCAATATTTATTACATAGAAAATTACTTACAATCTTGTACTGGCGCAGACTCATAACAGCACGTAGGCACCCACCTGCAGAAGGTTGCAACCTTCACTCGTTCTCCAACCCCCTGATCTCGTTTACCAACACCCACTGGAAGGGAGCTATGACCCCCTGATCTCGTTTACCAGCACCCACTAGAAGGGAGATACGACCCCCTCACTAAAGGCTCCAACCCTCAGTCCATCCGTGGACCACATTTCATAAATTTTCACATTGGATCTACTTGCTTCAATACATCACAACTTGTAGGCCGCTTTTCATCAGTTTTTCAGACTGGACCCACTACACTCATTTAAGCCCAATACCATACATACATCATAACTGAAACATAACATTATACCAAATAAATCAACCAATCACTGAATCACCAATCAACCAACCAATCACTGATCTTTAATCATAATCAACTTGCAACATTATAATATTTAAACAACCCAAATCTATATGAAGACTTCATTGACAAACAACAGAAACACAGAAAAACTGATAAGACATATTCCTCAGTAAAACCCTAGATTTCATGTGTGCTTTCCATAAGGATTTTCCGCATATGTACGTGCTTATACATAACCCAACTCACGTACAGATCTCAACATACTTTAGAATATATATGCGACTCTGCAGACCAAAACCCGTGTGTATACGCGCTTTTCATGTGTCGAACTCACATACATATCTGCAACTAATTCATGACTGCAAAACACTTCAAAACTTCAAAAATACTTAGATCATAACCTTCACTACAACAAACATGCACCAGACCACAGATCTAAACAACTCATAAACAGATCATGCAATACATAATCATTTCAGGTCTAATGATCCTGATCCATTATTGTATTCACAGGTGCATCATTATTTCATATCAACCTATCAACTATAGCCCATACCATGCAAATATACTTCAAATTGAAGTATTCATTCATTCACCTTTAATCATGCACACTTTAACACGTTGATATTCACCTCCTTATATAGTTTGAGCCTTAGCCAATACCATGATCCAAAACCACACTTGGGTTGGTGGTAATCTTGGACGCGATTAAATAGTTGTTATTGTGCTCAATATTGTGAGCTAATACCATGGTAAATACCCTTGGTATTAATAAACTAGTGCGCTAGCATGTACGTGCCTTTTATTCTTCATACTTACTTGTGTACGCAACTTGGCCTTGACGAACCCGCGTATAGTTCTTCAAATATTCACCTTTATTAAAAATTTGTTTTTGACCTACAAACTTATGTCCTGTCATTTTATTCCATCACTCTGTCACTTCTGAACATATTTGTGCATTTTGTTACAAGTGGGTTTCCATCAAGGACAACACATGCATCATAATGCCAACAATCTCCACCTTTGGAATTGATGGAAACCATTTTGTTATTTGATCACCACAACCTGTAGATACCTGGTAGACACATCAAAATAAGCATTATTCAAACACCAAGATACTCCCCCCCTTTGACATCAAGGGAAAATGGTGGACCGATGCTGAAACAAGGATTCTCTTTCCTTGTAGAGACATGAGCATTGTAGATCTGATCTGTACTATATTGTCCATGCTCCCCTTGAGCACATGTTGAATATTCAGAAATATTTTCAATGAAGTACATGACTTTATAACTCAATTGAGTATGACCTTTCCTATCACAAAGGACTCGTACTTACATCAATCACCCAACCAAGTGGGGTTACATATTTCACTCAACTACCAAACCAAGTGGGATTACATATTTGACACAACCACCCAACCAAGTGGGATTACATGACCTCAAAAGTCCATACATGACTGAATATGACAATTATTACATCATGTGTCTCCACATGACCTTTACATCAATTTATAGATACGACTTTTATAACCAAGACCAACAGACCTCATAATTTAGCAATCATTATAAACATACTGCCAACAATTCATTATAATCAGCAAGGCTAATGCTCCCCTTGAACCTATGCTACTTGTTCACTAAACATATCAACTCATACATCAGAGCATCTTCACAAATCATATAGTCATAAATGCCAAACTCATAGATCATCATAAATCAATACAACATCAGCAGGTTGTAACCATCAACATCAAACCAAGAAAGTTAAATTATAACTATCAACAGCATGTCAGAATATGTTCTTGAGTCTGTCTCACTATTTTTCCATCAGAGAAAAACATATGTGACTATCTGCAAAGGAACTCGCGTACATATGCAGCTTGCTTTCACTAGATCCACGTAAAAAAAGTGAAATACTGAAAATTTCACAACTTCAACTCCCCTTGAGCTTGTATAGTTTATACATGTCTTTTGTTGACACATCAGATGCACTGTCAGAAATATAAAAAATCAAAATTACCAAACCAATCATGGGAATCATCATATATTTCTCCTCTTGTGATGATACATTACTGATCCCGATAATGTATCTTACATCACTCCTGCATTCACTAAGATAAATAGGCTTTAGAAACATATGATTGCAGTAGGGTCAACATTCCCTACAATTATGACCGATGTTTCTTCTTGTGGAGAATTTGGAGGGCTGGTGATTAATTCAAATTCTCTTCTTGATAATTACTTGTGAGCTTATTTTATTTAATTATGTCTTCTCTTCTTAGCTTATTTAGTCTTTCATCGAGTCAATTATCAAAATAAAAGAGACACAAAATTAGGCTCCTTGAGCCAGGGCAAAACCTCTCCCTCTTGGAGAGGAAAACCCATGAGAAATTCTTCTTATAGACATTTCAGATGACATGTATGATGACCAAGACTTAGACCCTTGACCTATGTATGCCTCCAAGACCTTATCACTGCTTCTTTGTTGACCTCCAACGTTGATCCTTCTTTTCTGCAACAACCTTCATTGTCCTACACCAGCACTAGAGAACTCGGTCTCTAACTCTATCTTCCATAATTTAGTCTTCATTTATCAATACACTCCTTCTTGCTTCATATTTACTTGAGATATATTAATTTTCCATTTGTGTACTGAAGATAGGAAGGTAAATCACAGATTTACCTTCCTTCTATTCTCTCACTTCTGAGTGCATATCATTATGGGTAAGTTACAGTTCTTGCTACGCATACAGGTTCCTTCCACACTAATCCACAACTCCTTCACTAAATCTGTAGCTTCTTTACATTGTTCCGTAATTACTGCTTTAGGGTAATCCACAGGAACTTCTCCAAATAGATCCGTACTTTACCTCATTACTTAACATATTTGAATGTTACTTTAACTTTATATACAATCTAGACTTCATTACATGGAAAATATGCATCTTTCTATGTCCTTTAGCCCGTACTTATGCCCGATTATATCACACTGTAAAGTCTCAAAGTTATTCACAATCATCCTAATCTTAAGTCTGCTTTTAACCACTGTAATATCTTAGACAAATCCACATTTTAAACTTTTTAAAAACCTCATAGAAATACACATTTTTCAGTACTTTCCTGCGTAGCATAGGTAGGTATAAAAAGTTGTTCCAACTTGTATTTTAGCCGACATGTCCATGTGTACTAAGGCCGACTTGAATACTTGAATATAAGCTGATTTATAGAGAGTATCTTCCTGTGTAATGAATTTTGACTTGAAGGGCTTTCCAACGTTGTTCTTGAACATCTTTTGAGTGCAATATTTAAGGCTTATGTGACAGTTTAGAGGCATACAAATTAGACTTTGAATCTTCATAAACATGACACTTAATTAATGCAATTTATGACCAGAAGAAATATCCCTAGAGGACATCAAGAAGAAGTCCTTGACCTAAAACCTTGCTCATAAAACCCATGATTAAAGCATATCAAATATATATATATATATATATATATATATATATATATATATATATATATATATATATATATATATATATATTGTCTTCTTCTTTGCATAAATACATAATTACATTGTCAATATGAAGATCGATCCTAGTTACACCTTTCAACACTCCCTCTTAACTAGGGAGGTGTTCATACAGGTACATGGTCACTTTCAAACTGAAGAATCTCATATGAAGAATCGGATTGGTAATCACATCTTTATAGCATCATATCAACCAGCATTGTCCTAGTGCAAGGCCTTGACTAACAGCCCCATCTCTCAACGAGAAAATGGGCTACAATGTTAGAGAGACACATGACTTATAGACACCATAGTCATTGTCTCTCCAAGGTACATACTCCACCCAGGTGTTCACAAAGTATGACCTTCTTGGACTATTCTTCTCTTGGGTATCTAGCCCTCAAAAAATATCGATCCACAACTACTCTTATCTTGAATTCCCTATCTTATTCTCAAAGAGTATCGGATGCCAGATGATTACCCAATCCTCCATTTTGTCTTCCCAGTTGAAGACCAAAATGATGTGTCTATCTCTCCCTCTTAGCCAGGGAGGATCTATTCCACAATGGGATGTACTCATTCATATACAAGGAATGTACCTAACCTCATTCTTAGGAATTACCAAGTTTCTTCCAAGTAAGAAACTTACCACCCGGCTCCCAACAATGGTGAAACACCTAGTTTCTCATGAAGAATTCCTGCCCTCGATTTCATGGATTTTTATATTGAGGAATCTTCAACTTTAGCTTCATAGGGCATAGATCATCCATCACTTTCATCCATGAGTATGTCATCTACCAGAAAGTGATTCATCAGGATTTCTCATCTGGTCCACCTTTATGCCATTTTTCTTTCCTTCGAACCATCTCCAGGGATCTCACATCCTTTCACATGATTGGCAACCCTGTAGAAATTCATCCAGATAAACATATACATATGAACTTTAAAATCAAAAGTTACCTCAGTGATGATATTTCACGATGACATCTTCCTGTAGGCATCAAAATCCTCTATTCAAATTGACACATCTCCTAATGATATGTCTTGTCAAGGGTCTTATTCTTTACCAGACTTCTATAAGAGTCTACATATCCTCCCAGGAGATATTCTAGTCACATCTTCTTGGCTTCTGAATGATAACTGCCTCTTGACATGGCTGCACTTCATGATCTCTTTCTTTCTGCACATATTCATTCCCAAGAACTTGCAATTTCCAGTTCCTTGTTCATATACAACCGCCTCATATTTCATATGAGGATATATTATGTTGATTTCATCTGACAATGCACCGTGAAAAATCCTCCTCCATAGATAATACTTCTAAATATAAAAGTCCATTACCTGCAACCATATGACTTCACAACATCCAGTGTCAGCATATAAATATATATACCTCATACCTTTTTCCTTTGAGTCATCCTGTAGAAATTTTACTAGAATGAAGAACTTCATTCCCTTTACTTGCTTCATCAATATGTCATCACAACCCATAATTCTATAGCATAGAATTCTTGATGAAACATTTCTGCTTTCTTTCTAATCAGTGAATCCATAGAGAACTCCATTAGAAAATGTCAGCACCATTTTCCATGATGACCCTTGATTATGATGGCTGCCTTCCATGAGTATTGTTATTAGTGAGGTTTTCCAAGAGTTGTTTCGCCAAGAGCTCCTTCCATGCTTCTATCATGATGCTATTAATATACATTTCTTCCTATTTACAACCAACATAAATCACTTCAAGAGGAAGATGATCTCAATTATAATAGAGATCTATCACTTCTTCTTCCTTATATTTATTTGCATCAGGTTCTTCCCTTATATCTGTGACATGGGATTCTTCCTTTTTCCTCTTGTCCTTTCAAAATTTAGGACAACATATTTTATAATGCCTAAGTTCATTAGCTCCAAAACATTGTACTTTTTCCATATTTATTCTTTTATTATAAGGACCAAATTTTTGGAATCTTCCTTTCTTCCTGGATATGGCTTCAAAGGCTTGATTCCTTCACTTGATCATGTATCAACTTTGGCTTTCAATCTTGTTTCCTTTATTTTACATAGATACCATAGATCATGGAATGGTGTTGCTATTTTACATAGTTACCATAAGCTTGAAGTGAAGTTTCCCCATTATTCTGGTAGAGCATTCAACACCACTGCATTCATCTCAGTGTCTGACATTACTTCTCCCAGTTCCTGCAGTTGGTCTATTATTCAGAAATCCTCATAAACTATGAAGTGATTCCTTCTTCTCTTGACAATTTCATTTTGTATAGTTCTTGTCTTAGAGAGATTGCTTCTCTTGCAGCACTCACAGAGAATAGCCCCACCAGTTTCTCATATATTTATGTTGCAGACTTCAGTTTTGATACATATGGAATGAATGAATCCTTAATGGATTCTATGAGGATCCTCTGGGCTCTTATTTCTCCTTTCATGTACTTGGCATGAGCTGGAGCATCTTCTTTTGAGGGTTGAATTATAGATCCTTCGATGTAATCCATAACTTCGTCTTCAATTAAATTCAAATATGTCCTCTTCTTCCATGCACTAAAGTTGGATGACCCAACCAATTTGTTGCTCTATTTACAATAATTCATCTTAACAGATTTAAGTAAGGTCATAAATACTTACTTGAGTAGAGTGAGTTGTAGCTTCCTTGATGACGATGAAGATGAAGTCAGGAACTTCTTCTAAGATTGAAATCTCCGATGTAGGTGTTCTTGGATCCTTGATGATAAAGGATATCTTAGAAAGATGATGTTTCTTCCAACAATGTTTTGAATATAAATCTTTGATGGAAAATATTATTTTCTTGATGAGTTGGTCCTTTAAATGAGATTGAAGATCTTTCTTGAAATAGCTTGAGAGTCTTCCTTGCAAACTGTTTTTACTTTTCAACCCAAACTTTGATCTTTGCTTCCTGGAGTGTCTTCTTGTCAAGTAGCCCCTGTGTTCAATACCTTATCTCCGATACCATGTTGAGAATTTGGAGGGCTAGTGATTAATTCAAATTCTCTTATTGATAATTACTTGCGTGCTTATTTGATTTACTTATGTCTTCTCTTCTTAGCTTATTTAGTCTTTCATCAAGTCAATTATCAAAATACAAGAGACACAAAATTAGTCTCCTTGAGCCAAGAAAAACCTCTCCCTCTTGGAGAGGAAAACCCAAAAGAAATTCTTCTTATAGACCTTTCAGATGAAAAGTACCACGACCAAGACTTAGACACTTGATCTGACTTGGATCATGGACCTAAGTGATAACTCATATTTCAAAGTGTTTGAAAGTGTGTCAAACCTAAGCGACCAGATAGATTTCGTCTTCCTGATTCTAGCTCCGTGAACAGTTCGAAAAACCGACACCACATGAAGAATTTATCACGATTTGAAAAGTCCAGTAAACTACAATTTATGGATTTTGACCAAGTTTGACTGGGTATTTGAAAATTAAAAGAAAAATAATATTCCAGTGAATATTCTTGGAATATTCCCCGAAATATTCCTTCAAGACCAGTTAGATCATGACACGTGTTGTAGTTTAATTCATTGAGGTTGGATTTTGGCCAATCATAGGCTGTCACGTGGCATAGGAATGGTGTAATAAAATTTTTGGGGAGCCGACCTTGAGACCTCCAGCATCCCGCAAATCTCTCCAACAATCGGGCTACGTGTTGTGACTTAACACTTAAGGTTCGCAAGACATATTTAAACGTTAAATGTTTTGCGTTTGGGGTTCCAGAGGGGCCAGCCCCTCCCCATATGACCCATGAACCCTGACCAAATGGATATACTTTGACCATTGTTACAACAAACAGTCTCCGCCGAATTTGGATGAGTTGTCACATGCAGGGATGTCAGCTACAGTTGCACTGACAACTATGTAACCCTGACGTAAACTCTGGTTCCACCACATCTTCAACCGCAGTTTGTGTGTAGTTTCTGCGACGGTTACATTTTAAAGACCGTAAATTTTGTGACATGTGCCCAACCGTATTCCTGGAATTTAATATTACGGTTAGGCTAGCAGAGAAACTGGAACGCCCAATTTTTTTTGGCGAAAATTTCTATTTTGGGTGTTTTAACTGCAGTTCCTCCACATTTGGTGGAGTTGATTTAGGGGTCACTGGACAAAATTGGTTTAGGCTCTATCTTGAGCTAGATTCATCCATTCTGAGAGTGCCAATAGTCATTTTAAACTATCTCATAAATTAAAGACTCATTGGTGATGGTTTCAGAGCCATCAGAGGACTTTTGAGCAGGTTTTTGCTTTAGAGAAGTTCTAGGGGCCACCAGGGGCAAGAAACAGAAAGAGGCTTAGCCAGTGCAACTACAAGCCTTTCTCAATAATGCAATAGTCAATTTTGGATGTTTCATACATTCTGGAACTAATGGTAAGATTTTCAGAGCGATTAGAGGACTTTTTAAGGTCGATATGCTTCAAATAAGTTCCAAGGGCCACCAGGGCCACCCGGTGCCAACAAGAGAATGAGGCCTATCCAGAGCAGCACGTATCCATTCTCAGCAAACCAATAGTCTATTTCGACTATTTTTTATCTTCTGAATCCATTGATGGAATTTTTAGAATATTTTGAGGACTTATAAAAGTCAAGATGCTTCAGGGAATTTTTTAGTGACCCCAGAGCCAGGGGGTGCCATCAGGTGTTGGAGGCGAAACCGAAGCAACCGAAGGTCAATTTCTGCAAGTGAATAGTATATTTTGAATATTTTGGAGATTTTGAATCTAATGAAAGGATTTTAAGAGCCATTTGAAAAATTCTGAAGGTTGAGGAGCCACAGGGATGTTTTTGGCAGCCCAGGGCCATCGGTGGATGGAGGCCTAGATTGGGGAGCCAGAGCTCATTTGGAGCTAATGAACATCCTATTTTGGATGTTTGATGTATGATGAATATATTAGAAAAGGTTTCAGGGATAAAAAATTGATTCTGAGGGATTTAGTGCCAAATATAAGCTTGTGGAAGCTTAAGGGCACCGACTCAAGGAGTCAAGTCTAAGGGATCTGAGGTTCATCTTCAGAAATATTTCAGTCATTCCAGGGGTATGGTTATTTTTTAAACCCAATGGTACAACCCAAATAACCATTGGAGTTGAGTTATTAACTTGGAAAATAAATTTCAAATCATAATCCCAAAGATCCAAGTCAGTTGACAAGAGCTCAAGGAGACGTAGCCCATGATATTCGGGTGAACCCCTTTATTAAATTTGTTGTTATGTGTTGATGCTTATTTTATGCATTATATGGTTGTTACACATGCTTAATATCAACAAAAACAAATGTTCTTAAATCACTTAAACAATTAAAAAACATACACCTATTTCAAGTAATTATTTTTGCACAAGTCAAGAATAAGCTAGATCGTAATTGTTTAACTGAGTGGGAGGTTCTTGAAAAACATAAAAATTTATCCGACCCATTTTCAGATCAACCCTTGACCTATGTATGCCTCCAAGACCTTGTCACCTCTTCTTTGTTGACCTCCAACGTTGATCCTTCATTTCTGCACCAACCTGCACTATCCTACACCAGCGCTAGAGAACTCGGTCTCTAACTCTTCTTCATTAATTTAGTTTTCATTTATCAATACACTCCTTCTTGCTTCATATTTACTTCAGATATATTACTTTTCCATTTGTGTATTGAATATAGGAAGGTAAATCACAGATTTACCTTCCTTCTTCCTTCTATTCTCTCACTTCCGAGTGCATATCATTATCGATAAGTTACAGTTCTTGCTACGCATACACGTTCCTTCCATACTAATCCACAACTCCTTTAATAAATCCACAACTTCTTTAAATTGGTCCATAATTACTGCTTCAGGTTAATCCACAGGAACTTCTCCAAATATATTTGTACTTTACCTCAATGCTTAACATAATTGAATGCTGCTTTAACTTTGTATACAATCCAGACTTCATTACACAACAAATCCACATCTTTTTCTGTCCTTTAGCTTGTACTTATGCCAAACTTTATCACCCTGTAAAGTCTCAGAATTATTCGCAATCTTCCAAATTTTAAGTCTGCATTTAACCACTGTAATATCTCATAAAAATATGCATTTTGAACTCTATAAAAACCTCAGATAAATCCTCATTTTTCTATACTTTTATGCGCAATATAGGTAGGTATAAATAGTTGTTCCAACCTATATTTTGTAATATCCCAAAATGGGATCTGCTAGCAAGGCATGACTGTAAAATGCATTTTCCAGGAATGGATACTACAGGATTTGAAACCAGAACCTGGATCCCTTATATTAATGTATCTAAGACTGAAATCCAAGAGGAGGCTCAAAATAAATCCCTCTAGGTGGGTTAAACAGGTCTCCCACACTTAGTTGTCTTGAAAAAGTGCCCGATTGAGGGACTGCAACAATGTATGAACATACAATGGAATGAAAACGTTATTTTTATAATCCAGAACACATGAATATCTGAATAGCCAAAAAATGTATAATATAGTAGCAACGATATACAAATCCCTGAGGAAAGAGTCACTCAAGCAAAGCAATGTAGCCTCAAAGGGACATGTACATGAAAATAGCTAAACACTGCTACACATGAATTTCTGCAGGCTAAGAGGACGCAGTTTATAAGAGACACTGCATCATAAAAAATATATAACAATGTAGGGCTCAAGAAATGTGGGGGAGCAAGCTCTCAACCCCTGTAAACAATAATACAACAATCCTTAGAAGGATTGGCTGAAATATACACAAAATGGCAAATCTGCAGAAATTCCGGAGTTGCATGGTAGCAGCTGCAACTCAAAACTGGAAATGAATAGAGAAGGTTGAATATGATGAACAATCTGAATTAGACCTCCTCTAATGGATCTTCTAAGTGAAGGTTGATCCTATCACTTAAGATCTCATCCTCCAATCAACACTACAAACCCTCATTGCAAGTGCACTCTGAAAATAACGTAGTCTAAGAGGGAAACTGCGCTGTAGGTGGAATAGAAAGTGTTGGCCAAGTGCCAAGATCTGAAATGAGCTCTGAATCCTCCCTTACTGATCTCCCAAAGGAAAGGAGGCTCCCTCCTATGAAAAACAAGCCAAGGAATGGTGTTGTGGAACCTCCACTGCAACACCTTGCAACACAACGTTACACTTAAGAAGAAATGAAGTGAAATGAAGTGAAATACCTCAAGAGGACTCTTAAGAAGGAGAAAGAATCCTAAACAAGAATCCCTCGTGCTAAACTGGACTGCAACTCAGCTAAACAGCCGGAGACTGCAAATAGTCTAAACAAACAAGAAATCTATAATCTTATGCATGAGTAACAATGGTTGCCTTGCCCTCCTTTTAAACAAATTAGAGCTCCCTCTCCATGGGTCCCACTCTTTAGGGTTTCCTCCATCAAGGAAACTCCCCTCCTCTTTCACTGTGCTGTCCCACAAGATGCTCTCCACCTCCTACCTCTGCGCTATTTGACTTGGTCAAACTTGACCTTGTCTTCTTGCAAATGTCCTCTTTCACACATGAGGGTGTGAAATAAAACTCCACTGATGATACCCTTTCATACTAAGAGGGATTTTATCCATGTTTTTATTATTTATGGGCCTCCTCACCCAATTATTCAACCCCTAAGTGAAATCAGCAAAAAATAATATTCCAATTTGCTGCATGCAAATTTTGGAATATTACAGTCCCCCCCTCCCAAATGTTGCTTGTCCTCAAGAAACTGCAAGGATAGAATTGAGAAGTTGCCTCCCAAGGCATGGAGACTGAAAATTATTGGGAAAACATCTTCCCCAAGTGGATCCTCCATCCCAAGCAATCATCCATACAAAATGAGTTACCCTCCAACATGGAAACTCCTGAAAGTCTTCCTCCACCTTTGGCTCATGCAAAGTAGGTGGGCTGAAATTATACTCATGATATACAAGGTAGCCTACCCCACAATTTCATTCTCTCCACTCATGATATGTGTAGAGTATGTGCTGATCCTGGGCTGCAAAAGTATTTCCCTCAAGTGGAAAAATGAAGAACAAGCTAGCCCAAAGTTTTACATGATCATCATAGAACATCCTAATGAGAAGTTTGCTGAAGGTTTTACATGATGATACATGATACAAACAATGTCTCAAAAGGACACAGCGCAGTCTCATCCACTGCAGCTTCAAAAAATATTGTGGCAAGTAACATATAAGAATCATCACATCTACTAATGAATAGTAAATGACTGAATGTGTCAACAATACATGATCAAATACTTGCCCATGGTTATACAATGGATGGCTATAAAACTCATGGCCCACCCCAAAAGAGAAAAAATATGTGGATGTGGTGGCCATATCTCCTCCCATGCTCCCATTAGAGCATGTAGTGCAGAAAATGTGGGAATCCTCTCCCCTCAAGGACACATCCAACTCATGTGTCAATCTCCCAATCATGCTCTCAACAAGTATAGAAACAACATCAGCAAATGAAGACATGATCAATATAAGAATGAAGGTGGTACTGATGGCTTCATGTGGTGCTTGAAAATACCAACAGTATCCTAAGTATGTGCAGCGCAGTTTTACAAACTGTTGCTCCAGAGATTTACAAGGAAAAATGTTTCTTTTTACATAGTGAATCACGTATGTCATCATATGGAAACTATTTGGATATAATAAATGAACATACATGTAATGAGAAATTTTTTTCCCAAGGCCACATAAAATATGGCTGCCTCCATCATATAGTTTGGCCCAACTTCAATCATGGAGCAATGTGAAAATCTTGCCCTCTTGTGGAGCAATGCGCTGCATAGTAATGGTAAGTGTATGCAAATCAATAAATGTAAAAACAAACTTCTTACCATATGCCGGAAGTAATATGGTACATGATCCATGAGTGAGTCCTCCATAGTGCTTAGGCATGCTATGAAGAGGAATGAACCATGTGCTGCAAGAAGATAATCCTTCTCATGCTTGGAAATCCAAGTCAAGAAGAATATGTCATAGTAATAGATGTCTATCCAATACTCTATCATCCTCACCTCCTCCTTGTTCACCAAGTGCATCTAATGTGAAGTGATCCTGGGGACACTCCATTCATAAGTCCCTGCTCCAAAGTGACAACGCTGTGAGCTCATGTAAATAGGCTCCTGTCAATACAAAGCTCTATCCTTTGGCATGCTCCTTGTCAAAGACTCCTCTAGTAATGTTGCTGCAAATATGGAACATATTCCAAGATGGAAGTGCTTCCTGATCATCCAAGGCCAAGGAGTAGCCCCTTTGCACTATGAGAGTGCCTTCTTCTACTCCTGCAACATCACATAACATGTGAGAGCAATTTTTCCCTTGCTCTCTCAAGTGCAACTCAAGCAACCAAAGTGCTTGCTACCTCCTTGTGCCCCCATCATACAATTCATGTGATGAAGACACAATGAATGATATGAATGTCATATCAACACCATGCATCCATACTCCATGCTGCCCAATGATGCAAGCATCCTGCCACCTCTCCTCCATCCCCATCCTCTCATGAAGAGGACATGCCAAGTGATGGCCAAACTCCTTCAAGAGGAGCCAGCGCAACCAAGCCTCTTGCTGCCCAGTGTCATATAATTGCAAGTAGCCTCCCAACTCCTTGCTCATCAACCACATCCACTCAACCAATTGTGGATGTATTTTCCTTCTCTTCCCCTTGGTACTCCTCCCATGAGGGCTACCATCCTTCCATACCAAATCTTTCTCCTTGCATTTCATGGAAGTTTGAAATGCATCTCTCTGGAGACCTCTTAGAGAATATATCTCACCCATGACTATGTTGAATCCACAAGGATCCAAATATGATGAAGATAACATCTCCTCTCCACCATTGTTTGACAACGCTGTTAATCTCTCCAAGGATGTAGTGGTTGTCTCATGCTCTAACTTAAGGATGGTTTCATGGTGTTTTATAGGAGTGTCATGGTTTGTTTCATCCCCCAAAAGTTCACACCCCAATCTCAAGGATTGTGTGCTCAAAAAAGGTGCATGAGGATGATGGTTCATCTCCTCCTTGAACCATTTGCACAATGTAGTGCAATCATGTTGCTCTGGATTAGCAGTGTGATTTGACACTTGGTCATGCAAAAGAAAATTTCCACATCTTTCAAAAGGATTTGTTGCAGCAATAGATAGTGGAAATATTTTCATACCTTGATGAGATTTGGGAACCTCTTGTAGGGCTGCAAGAGTTCCTTCCTCCAATGTGTTGGCCGCCCCAACTGTTGATGCATGTGGTTGCTCCTCCATGAGTGTGACAACGTTAGGACAAAACTCCTCAAGTGGTGGTGAGGGTTCCTCCTCTTCTGTTCTTCTATTGTCAAACTCCTTGATCAGATTTTGAGAAAACTTAGCAAGAGTAGACACTCTTGCATGGATGAAATGGTTGAACCACCAAATGTGGGCTTCACCTTCTAGTTGCAGCGTTAAGATCTCAACAACCTCTTTCTCCACTACAGGATGTAGTAGGAAAAATGCTTCCAGCTTCCTCACCCAAGCTCTTGCTGTAGATGACCCATCAAATGTAGACAACAGAAATCTATTGCCTTTGATTTCTCTTTTGCTGCATGGTCTCTTTTCTTCCTTCAACTGGATGAATGGTGGAAAAGCTAGAGTCTCCTTGAAGGCTCTCAGTTGAGATTTGAACTCAACAAGGTGATCACTTAGAATGTAATGATCCAAGTAACCTTCGTGCTTGTTTTCTTCTTCTTCATGAGAATAGAAAGTGCATGGTCCTTCCTCTTCTTTTTGCACCTCCTCTTTGGAGAGGATCTTCTTATTTCTGAACACTAATGAGAGAAATATCAGGTTCTTCATCATTATGATCTTCTTCTATCTTCTTGGGCTATAACTCACAGGCCGAGCCAAGAAAGATGCTCTGATACCACTGTAATATCCCAAAATGGGATTTGCTAGCAAGGAATGACTGGAAAAAGCATTTTCCAGGAATGGCTGCTACAAGATTTGAAACAAGGACTTGGATCCCTTAGATCAATGTATCTAATACTGCAATCCAAGAGGAGGCTCAAAAGAAATCCCTTTAGGTGGGTTAAATAGGTCTCCCACACTTAGTTGTCTTGAAAAAGTGCCCGATGAAGGGACTGCAACAATGTATGAACATACAATGGAGTGACAACGTTATTTTTATAATACAGAACACATGAATATTTGAATAGCCAACAAATGTATAATATAGCAGCAATGATATAAAAATCCTCGAGGAAAGAGTCAGTCAAGCAAAGCAATGCAGCCTCAAAGGGACATGTACATGAAAATAGCTAAACACTGCTACACATGAATTTCTGTAGGCTAAGAGGACGCAATTTATAAAAGAAATTGCATCATAAAAAAGATATAACAATGTAGGGCTAAATAAATGTGGGGGAGCAAGCTCTCAACCCTTGAAAATAATAATACAACAATCTTTAGAAGGATTGACTGAAATATACACAAAATGGCAAATCTGCAGAAATGTTGGAGTTGCAGGGTAGCAGCTGCAACTCAAAACTGGAAATGAATAGAGAAGGCTGAAGATGATGAAAAATATGAAGTATACCTCCTCCAATGGATCTTTCTAAGTGAAGGGTGATCCTATCACTTAAGATCTCACCCTCCAATCAACACTGCAAACCCTCATTGCAAGTGCACTCTGAAAATAACGCAGTCTAAGAGGGAAACTGCGTTGTAGGTGGAATAGAAAGTGTTGGCCAAGTGCCAAGATCTGAAATGAGCTCTGAATCCTCCCTTTCTGATCTCCCAAAGGAAAGGAGGCTCCCTCCTATGAAAAACAATCCAAGGAATGGTGTTGTGGAACCTCCAGGGCAACACCCTACAACACAACGTTACACGTGAGCAGAAATAACGTTGTAGTTGAAGGAAGTGGCTTTGGCCTTGAGCCTGGATGTGGATAATTGAAGTGAAATCCCTCAAGAGGCCTCTCAATAAGGAGAAGGAATCCTAAACAGGAATCCCTCGTGCTAAACAACACTGCAACTTAGCTAAACAGCCGGAGACTGAAAATAGTCTAAACAGACAAGAAATCTATAATCATATGCATGAGTAACAATGGCTGCCTTGCCCTCCTTTTAAACAAATGAGAGCTCCCTCTCCATGGGTCCCACTCTTTAGGGTTTCCTCCATCAAGGAAACTTCCCTCCTCTTTCACTGCGTTTTCCCACAAGATTCTCTCCACCTCCTACCTCTGTGTTGTTTGACTTGGTCAAAATTGACCTTGTCTTCTTGCAAATGTCCTCTTTCACACATGAGGGTGTGAAATCCAACTCCACTGATGATCCCCTTTCATACTAAGAGGGATTTTATCCATGTTTTTATTATGTATGGGCCTCCTCACCCAATTATTCAACTCCTAAGTGAAATCAGCAAAAAATAATATTCCAATTTGCTACATGCAAATTTTGGAATATTACATATTTGAGCCGACTTGTCCATGTGTACTAAGGCCGACGTGAATATTTGAATATAAGCTGACTTATAGAGAGTATCTTCCTATGCAATGAAGGTTGAATTGAAGGGTTTTCCAATGTTTTTCCTGATCATCTTTTGAGTGCAATCTTCAAGGCTTATGTGACGGTCTAGAGGCATACAAATTAGACTTTGACTTTCATAAACACGACACTTAATTAATACAATTTATGACAAGAAGACATATCCCTAGAGGACATCAAGAAGAATTCCTTTGACCTAAAACCTTGCTCATGAAACCCATGAGTCAAGCATATCAAATATATATATATATATATGTATATATATATATATATACATATATATATATATATGTATATATATATATATATATGTATATATATATATATATATATATATATATGTATATATATATATATATATATATATATATATATATATATATATATATATATATATATATATATATATATATATATATGTATATATATATATATATATATATATATATATATATGTATATATATATATATATATATATATATATATATATATGTATATATATATATATATGTATATATATATATATATGTATATATATATATGTATATATATATATATATATATATATATATATATAATCTTGTCTTCTTCTTTTCATAAATACATAATTACATAGTTAATATGAAGACCGATCATATTTACTCTTTTCAACACTTCTTTCTCCAACTTTGCTTGAAATTTTTTATTATGTGTTGGAACTTATCCAATCTCCTCGTTTTGTTCAACATACTTAACCTGCAATTAGTGGCCTTATGCCCAAGATAGTTACAAGAGAAACAACATCCGTGAAACCGTCCTTTATGTCTTGATCTAGGAGATTCTTCAATAAGAGGATTATTCTCTTCTAGGGAATTGTTATCATATTCATTAATACTAAATTCCATAAGTACTAGCAGATCTTGATCAAAATCTCCCTCTTCTCCAATTGGTAAACCATCACTATCTTCATTTGCATAAAATCCTCTCCTATTTTCAAACCGTTTCCCTTTTTCATTATTTTCTTTATAAGGACACTTAGCAGCATAGTGAACAACTCTACCATAAGCAAAACACTTGAAGGGAAGCTTACCTCTGAACCTTCCAGTACTTGGTTGGAGTTTCCTCACAAACTTTGCCTCATCTTCTTCTTATATATAACTTGATTCCTTGAGAACTTCCTTTTCTTTTCCTTTTGCAGATGCTTTAAATGCCTCTTCTCTGATATATGAAGGACCTCATTTTCTCATTTCAAAGGCTATTAGGATCTCATGGAGTTGTACAACAGTAAGGGTCTGTAGATCCTGCTTTTCTTCAATGGTAGACACTTTTGATTCAAATTTTGGAGTTAGAGATCTCAATATTTTCTCTACTAAGGTTGAGTCTTTTATTTCTTCGCCCATATTTCTAATAGAATTCACAATATCATCTACTCTTAGAAAGAAACTTGCAATAATTTCATCATCGTGCATTCTAAGAGTTTCATATTGATCTCTAAGAGTTTGAATTTTAACACTTTTTACCTTGGAATCACCTTCATAGCTCTGGATGATCTTGTCCCATATTTCCTTTGCTGAATTTAGATTCATGAATTTGACAAATTCTGATTCTATCAGACTTCCCAATAAGGCATTGATAACTTTTGCATTGGTTTCATATCTTTTATTTTTTCTTGTATCTGTAGGAACGACTGTTGGATATTGATAACCTCCTTCCACGATTCCCCATACATATGATCCAAGACTTTGCAGATAGGCTCTTGCTCGTATCTTCCAAAAGATTATATTACTTCCATTGAACAATGGTGGCCTGAGAAAATATTCCTTCGTGACTTGATTGTGACGGATCTCCTTCAAGCGATCAAGCTTCTTCAGAAGGACATGCTCTAATTCCAATTGTTGGGAAAAATATTGAGAGGGGGGGGGGGTGAATCGGTATTTAGAAACTCACACAAAAATTTACTTTTTCTTTTATGAATTATGTATGTGAATTGACTGAAGCCAACTATCATATGTACGTGACTGTTATTAAGGAAACTAGCATATGCCCAATAAACTTATAATTCAGTTAAGTCTTCATATGTTTAGCTGTTAAACCATTTGTCGAGAGATTCATCATACATTTTAAGCGATGTATGTGCAGTGAAGCAGAATAAACCATCACACATAAGCATCACACATGAACACCAGGATTTTTAGGTGGAAACCTAAGTCGGGAGAAAACCACCGCTGCAGTTGCTCAGCCTTCAATATTTTATTATAGAGAAAACATCTTACAACATATGTGCTGGCGCAGACTTGACCAGCACGCAGGCACCCACCTGCGCTCGTTTACCAGCCTCTCCCGGAAGGGAGCTCCAACCCCCCGATCTCGTTTACCAGCACCCACTTGAAGGGAGCTATGACTCCTTGATCTCGTTTACTAGCACCCACTGGAAGAGAGCTACGACCCCCTGATCTCGTTTACTAGCACCCATTGGAAGGGAGCTACGACCCCATCATTGAAGGTTCCAACCCTTAGACCATCTGTGATGTTATGAAACAAGCTCCAAAAATAGAAGAAAAGAGAGATCGACGCCTTAGAAATCAACCACTTCGAGGAGGAAACCTCCAATATGTTGTAGCCTAATTCGACTAACTAAAAGTCTGGATGTTATTATTGCAACTCCTGGCCATCCCATGCATCATTTTGCTGAGACCAATTGTAAAAATACTTGCCCTGTTGAGTGTTAACCAGCAGAATTTTCTCTTTAGTGCAATTCTACCTCGATTGCTCGTTGAATTTGCAAAAGAAAGGGGTTTGACTCAAGAATCAAAGAGCAAGTTATCTGTTATAGGAACAGCTTCCCTCAACCTTGGGGAGTATGCATTGCCTATGGAGAATATAATCAAAACTACCAAGATTCTTGTATCTTGCTTCACTGGAGGCATGGCACCTGAAGCAGCACTTATTGTTTCTCTCAATTGTGTGGAGTTTCGAACTGGCCAGGAAAGGTTTTTGGTTCTAACTTCATAGTTTAATTGAGGGTTTGATCTGGTGAGTATTTTTAAAGAAAATTTTAACAATTTTGACTACCTGGACTAACAGCTAGAGAGGAAAGTAGTGGAAGCCAATAAATATTAAAATGAAGCATGCTTTTGTTGAAATCTCTGATGATGAGCGGGGACCTCCTCTTGAATCTTTTGCATTCAAAACAAAAAGCAAAGGAATCATTTCTGTGTCTCACATATCAGATCATCCTTTGAAGGATGATGATTTTCAAGTAACAAAGGGCAGATCCAATCGTAGCCGAGGAAGGTAAATTGTAGTTGATGAGAGTGATAAATAGTTTGAACCAATAGTTGAAAACGAGAGGAATGTTGTAGCTCCTCTGAGTGATGAAAATGAATCTGTCGGAACTGGGTTGCAACATGCAAAGGTTGTTGATAGAGAGGACATGGTTGAAATTGACCCCAACTTGGAGGAGGAACATGCAGAAGATGATGTCATAGCGAATGTATGACAAAAGTGTGATCAAATAGTTGTGACATTGTGTGAGGATATTTATGGAAGTGAGCCATCCGCTAGTAGCATATGTCGTGATAGATACGCAGAAGTGAATGCCAGTACAGCAAGAATTGCAACACAGGGGGACATTGATGCTGCCTTCAACTATAAAATCTCTATGTTTCAACCAATTTTGGAGCCTTACCAGATTGTGGGGGTTAATTTTCTGTTGTCGCTGCATCGCAAAGGGATTGGAGGAGCTATTTTGGTTGATGAGATGGGACTTGGTAAGAGCATACAGGCTATCATATTTTTATCTCTACTGAAACATTTGGACAAAGATCCAGGTCTCCATTTGGTTGTTCGTCCCACTTCTGTTTTAGAGAATTGGGAAAGAGAATTTAAAAAAATGGTGCCCTTCATTTACTGTCATTCGATTTCATGGGGCTGGACGGAAAGACTTATGCAAAAGACTAAATTTTCTTGCAAAGTCTGGTGATTAACGTGGTGTGGGTATGCTATTCGATTTTTTAAAGACACAGTGCACAACAGAAAGATGATCGTAAAGTGTTGAAGCAATGAAAAAGGGGAGTCCGAGTATGTACGTTTTCCACAGTCAGTTCTGGAGATTGAAGGGGAAGCAAAAAAAGCAAAGCATCGAGTTTCAGGGATAAAGAGTATTATATAAGTGTTATACCTTCAAATCGACACTCAGAGTCAGGATTAACAGTCAGAGACAGTGAAGACTTTCGATCGAACATGATCGATGCGGCTGTTCTAGACTTTGTTGTAGATGATAGTGGTGGTTTGCCAAAGCAGAAATTCACATATAACATCGGAGTTGGATTAACGACTTGGATCTTCCAACTTAGATCCAATGGTCTTGCGGTGGCATAAATTAAACGGGTTTTATGAGAGATAGTACCCCCCACAAATGGTTTTATTTAAACCACTACTAATTAAATCTACGGCTATGATGCATTACGGCATCACTTAGCCTTTCCTCAAAAAACCACCATCAGTGCTCCCGTAGGCGGTTATTGGTTTTCAAAAACAATGGGTGATTGTGTCGTCAATACATATGGGTGTTGTGGTGGGACCCAAAATGCACCATTTTCCCTTTTTAAACTTCTAATTCAATTTTTGGGTTTTATATTATATATATATAATATTAAAACAAGATTTTTGTAATTTTAAATAATTCCAAAACTTCCAAGAATCAGTTTCAAAATTGATCATAGCAGTTAGGAAGTTACTTTAGATGGCTGACATAAAAGCAGAACAAAGAAGAGGAGGAAAGGTCCGAGTTTTTGAACCTTGAAGCCAAATTTTGTACTGGAGAATACTGAATCAATGAAAGAGTTTTGCAAGTTTCTATCATTCTGTCTATGCTGAAAGTTTTCTAGTTTATATTATGTTTTCATATCTGTGAATAAAATAGAGTAATTTGAGCTGCGGGTGTGTTTATACATGTGTGTTTAAGAGTTAAACAAACCTTAATGGGTGCTCCTCTATTTTAACTTATCCTTACGTATTTATTCAGGTTTTTATAATGATAGATTCTGTTTTAAATAGCATATCAAATTGAAATCCTTTTCTTTCTTGTTTCTTTTGTTCATTCACTTCAGCATAAGAAGAATATGGCATTGCAGAACATGCATGGATTTGATATTTGAGGGTTATATAATTAACGTTTAAAGGTTTATAAGACAGAGACAGATATACATTTGTTTGTGACATAATCAAATAATGTCTTGAGCACAAATTCCTTTACACAGCAAGGAATTGTTTCTTGAGGTACAACATTAATTGGCGCCGTTGCCGGGTATCAAAGAAGCGAAGTTCATTTCCCTGGATTTTCTTTCTATTTCGTCTGATTGTTCAGCGATGAGGAAGTACTCAGCTATGTTTACTTTTTACAGAATTCTCATTTTCACAAAGCCAAACGCGAGGTTACATACCTTGCAGCAGAAGGTTTCATAATCCTTTCTCCTTGATGGTGAACAAGATTCAGATTTGAAGTTTGGTTTTTTATTATTCACCTGGCGACTCCACTGATGAAGGTTTCATTAGATGAAGAATTTTTCTAGCAAGAAGATGAGAAAGTATCATGGAAAAAACATGTATCAGAATTTCCATTTTTTAAAGGAGGTTCTATTTTTTACTGTCAGTTTAGTGGTCTATTTTCCCTTTTATATTAAAAGGATTGTTTCCTGCTTTTTTTTCTCAGAATATTATAAGGACCAAAATGTAAATTCATTATTGGAAAAAGATGATTTTTCTTCTACTTGTATTATAAATCTTGACACAAGTATATCTCCTAAACATGAAAGTAGGGATGATTTTTGTATTACAATCCCGGAAGATTATCAGTCACAGTCTGGGCATAAAGTTGATGATTCATCATCTTTGGATGATAATATTTTGCCTCATAAGAAATTGACTGTTTTTCAGTTAAAAAACAGAGAAATATTTAAACCCTTGAAGTTGCCCGCTATTCTCCATCAATATCCTTCGAACATATTCAAGTCCTTGCCAAGTTTCTCTGGGAAGGAGAAGGACATTTCAGCTAAACTACATATCTTGGAATTTGAGTACTTTCTGGACAAATTTCAAATCATTTATGAAGACGTAGCTTTAAGTATGTTTTGCCATTCTTTAAAGCGGGATGCTCAGCAATGGTTCCAGTGTTTGGAAGTAGGTTCAATTAATTCCTGGCAAGACCTTCTAGATGTACTTCTTACATATTGGGGCGAGAATAAGTCATATGAAAAGCACCTCTTGGAATTATATTCTATCCAAAGGCAAAGCAATGAATCAATTTATGAGTTTAATAGGAGGTTTCAAAAGATTTATTTCAGCATGCCAAAAGAAATTCGACCTCCAGAAGCAGCAGCTATGGTCTATTATTTAAAAGCTCTTTCTATTGCCTTGGATTTTTATATCAAGGAGAGAAAGCCTAGCACCCTGAAGCTGATGTTTCTCTATGTGCAAGAAATTGAAGATAATGTGTGGTCTTGTAGAAATTTTTCCTGCGATGCAGAAAGACCAAGTTTTGTCAAAGATAAGAGGGCTTGTGAGGAAAACATTGGAATTTCCTTACAAGGGAATGTAAGTTCAGAGGTGAATAAAGATTTCCAAAAAGTGTAAAAAGGTTCCTATATTTTTGAAAAACAAGAATCTAATCTTTTTGAAGATTAGTCATATATTGTTAGCAAAGATCTAATCTTTTTGAAGATTCTAGTCAAAACTTAGTTGCAACAGCTGAACTACACTATGAAAGCATGGAAGACCAATGCAATAATTTTGCAAGTAGTGAAGAAAATAGTTCAGTTCCTCAGACATGTTTGCAAGAGGAGGAAAATTTTCGTCAAGAATTGATATTTTACGAAGAGCATCAGCATTATGGAAAGCAAACCTTGGATTTTTATTTTCAGCCTGAATGCCTGCCTACAGAAAATGGTAGTGAATTTCCTCACACACAATTTCTAATTTAGAATTCAAACAATGAAAGAAGCTGCCATGTTCAAAGAAGTCTACATCAGCAAAATGTTCAAAAAAAGAAGGTGGCTGAAAATTTATTTCATGAGTTCTATGATCCAGTTGCTGAATATATGGAAAATTTCTTTGATCAGCAACAAGCTTTTATGCAAGGGTATGTACAAAGTTTTGTATATGAAAAATTTTCATGGTACATTCCTGTTTTGATTTTTAAATTTTAGCAGTATGAAGGTATGAAATCTAACAAGCAGATGTTGGATTGGTTCCATTGGATGGTTGACTTCACTTGATTAAGTTCAACCATGCTTATATATATAGGAGTTGTACATAAATAAGCTCAGAAGTTGAGCATTCACAGTTGCAGTATTTATAGTTTATCACGTTCAATTCAAGAATAAAGATCCTAGAAGAAGGAGGGTTCAAAAAATTTTGAAATTTTTAGAGATTTTAGATTGGGATAAAATTCAGTTTGACTCGACTCCATGCCCAATAAAGGCCTCTTTGATACCTGATTCTAAGTACTTTTTCTGCAAAATCACATACAATTGGAGCAGAATATTTGTAGCCAAATTAGGTGGTAAAAATGGGATGTTATTATTGCAACTCCTGGCCATCCCATGCATCATTTTGCTGAGACCAATTGTAAAAATACTTGCCCTGTTGAGTGTTAACCAGCAGAATTTTCTCTTTAGTGCAATTCTACCTCGATTGCTCGTTGAATTTGCAAAAGAAAGGGGTTTGACTCAAGAATCAAAGAGCAAGTTATCTGTTATAGGAACAGCTTCCCTCAACCTTGGGGAGTATGCATTGCCTATGGAGAATATAATCAAAACTACCAAGATTCCTGTATCTTGCTTCACTGGAGACATGGCACCTGAAGTAGCACTTATTTTTGCTCTCAATTGTGTGGAGTTTCGAACTGGCCAGGAAGGGTTTTTGGTTCTAACTTCCTATTTTAATTGAGGGGTTGATCTGGTGAGTATTTTTAAAGAAAATTTTAACAATTTTGACTACCTGGACTAACAGCTAGAGAGGAAAGTAGTGGAAGCCAATAAATATTAAAATGAAGCATGCTTTTGTTGAAATCTCTGATGATGAGCGGGGACCTCCCCTTGAATCTTTTGCATTCAAAACAAAAAGCAAAGGAACCATTTTTGCGCCTCACAGATCAAATCATCCTTTGGAGGATGATGATTTTCAAGTAACAAAGGGCAGATCCAATCGTAGCCGAGGAAGGTCAATTGTAGTTGATGAGAGTGATGAAGAGTTTGAAACAATAGTTGAAAATGAGAGGAATGTTGTAGCTCCTCTGAGTGATGAAAATGAATCTGTCGGAACTAGGTTGCAACATGCAAAGGTTGTTGATAGAGAGGATGTGGTTGAAATTGACCCCAACTTGGAGGAGGAACATGCAGAAGATGATGTCATAGCGAATGTATGACAAAAGTGTGATCAAATAGCTGTGACATTGTGTGAGGATCTTTATGGAAGTGAGCCATCCGCTAGTAGCATATGTCGTGATAGATATGGAGAAGTGGATGCCAGTACAACAAGAATTGCAACACAGGGGGACATTGATGCTGCCTGCAACTATAAAAGCTCTATGTTTCAACCAATTTTGGAGCCTTACCAGCTTGTGGGGGTTAATTTTCTGCTGTCGTTGCATTGCAAAGGGATTGGAGGAGCTATTTTGGCTGATGAGATGGGACTTGGTAAGAGCATACAGGCTATCATATTTTTATCTCTACTGAAACATTTGGACAAAGATCCAGGTCTCCATTTGGTTGTTCGTCCCACTTCTGTTTTAGAGAATTGGGAAAGAGAATTTAAAAAATGGTGCCCTTCATTTACTGTCATTCGATTTCATGGGGCTGGACGGAAAGAATTATGCAAAAGACTAAATTTTCTTGCAAAGTCTGGTGATCAACGTGGTGCTAATATGCTATTCGATTTTTGAAAGACACAGTGCACAATAGAAATATGATCGTAAAGTGTTGAAGCAATGAAAAAGGGGAGTCTGAGTATGTACGTTTTCTACAGTTAGTTCTGGAGATTGAAGGGGAAGTAACAAAAGCAAAGCATCGAGTTTCAGGGATAAAGATTATTATATAAGTGTTATACCTTCAAATCAACACTCAGAGTCTGGATTAACAGTCAGAGACAGTGAAAAATTTCGATCGAACAGGATCGATGCAGTTGTTCTTGACTTTGTTGCAGATGACAGTGGTAGTTTGCCAAAGCAGAAATTCACATATAACATCGAAGAATGATTAACGGCTTGGATCATCCAGCTCGATCCAATGGTTTGCGGTGGCATAAATTAAATGGATTTTATAAGAGATGGTGCCCCCGCAAATGGTTTGATTTAAACCACTATTTATGAAATCTACGGCTATGATGCATTACGGCATCACTTAGCCCTTTCTCAGAAACCGCTATCAATGCTCCCGCAGGCGGTTATTGGTTTTCAAAAACCATGGGTGACTTTGTCGTTAATACGTATGGGGGACCCAAAGTGTACCATTTGTCCTTTTTACTTGTGCTCCTATTTTTGGGTTTTATATTATATATTATATATATAATATTAAAACAAATATTTTGTAAATTTAAATAATTCCAACACTTCCAAGAATCAGTTTCAAAACTGATCATAGCAGTTAGGAAGTTATTTTAGATGGCTGATATAAAAGCAGAGATAGGAGGAGGAATGAATGTCCGAGTTTTGGAACCTTGAAGCCAAATTTTGTACTGGAGAATACTAAATCAATGAAAGAGTTTTGCAAGTTTCTATCATTCTGTCTATGCTGAAAGTTTTCTAGTTTACATTATGTTTTCATATCTGTGAATAAAATAGAGTAATTTGAGCTGTGGGTCTCTTTATACATGTGTGTTTAAGATTTAAACAAACCTTAATGGGTGCTCCTTTATTTTAACTTATCCTTACGTATTTCTTCAGTGTTTTATAATGATATATTCTGTTTTAAACAGCATATCAAATTGAAATCCTTTTCTTTCTTGTTTCTTCCATTCATTCACTTCAGCATAAGAAGAATATGGCATTGCAGAACATGCATGGATTTGATATTTGAGGGTTATATAATTAACGTTTAAAGGTTTATAATACAGAGACAGATATACATTTGTTTGTGACATAATCAAATAATTTCTTGAGCACAAATTCCTTTACACATATAACCTTATTTAAGCACGAAACATGGAAAACTGGATGTACTCGCGAAGAAGCAGGAAGCTCCAATTTGTATGCCATAGTACCAATCTTTTGCAACACCTTGTAAGGACCATAGTACTTTGGTAATAATTTATTATCCTTCTTAGCTTGCTTGAGGGACATTTTTTTGTATGGTTGTAGCCGTAAAAATACCCAATCTCCTACATCAAAACTTCTCTCGCTACGATGTTGATATGCCTGTTGTTTCATTCGATTTTGTGCCAAATTCAGGTTATCCTTTAAGAGTTGGAGAACTTCTTGCTGATGCTCGATGTGATCTTCCACTGCTTGAACCTTCGAATTTTCCCTTAAAGATGATGTGATGGATGGTGGATGATATCCATAAAGTGCCATAAATGGGGTCATTTTTGCTACATTATGGAAGGAAGTGTTATACCACCATTCAGCTAGAGGTAACCACTTGACCCATTGTGTTTGTTTATCAGATACAAAACAACGAAGATATCCTTCCAAACATTTATTTACTATCTCAGTTTGACCATCGGATTGAGGATGATAAGATGAGCTATGAGCTAATTGAGTACCCAAACAAGAAAATAACTCCATCCAAAAATTTCCGGTAAAAATGGGATCTCTGTCGCTCACAATAACCCTTGGGCTTCCATGTAGCTTTTGAATTCTATCCATAAATGTAGTAGCAACTGTACTTGCTTTAAATGGATGAGATAATGCACAAAAGTGTGCATACTTGGTAAGTCTATCAACTACCACCATGATGACATTCTTTCCTTCAGACTTAGGTAAACCTGTGATAAAATGCATTGAAATCTCCTCCCAACGCTGACTTGGAATGGATAAAGGTTGTAGAAGTCCCGGGGTCTTAATTGTCTCCACTTTATTCTGCTGGCAAACCAAACATTCCGCCACAAACTTTTGAATATCAGATTTAAGGCCATCCCAAAAAAATTCATTCTTCACCCTGTGGTAAGTTTTTAAAAATCCTGAGTGTCCTCCTAAAGGAGAAGTGTGCAATTCCAAAAGAATCTTTTGTTTTAGTTGGGAATTCTTACAAATATATAAGCGATCTTTGTGCCATAAGGAATCATTTTTCCAACTAAATGTATCAGATGTACTAGGATCTTGCTAAAAATTTTGAATGAGTGTCGACACTTCTTCATCCTTCTTCCATTCATCCCTTGCTTCGGTTATCCAATCTGGTTCGATAATAGAAATGGCACAAAGCAATGCTTCCACCTCTTCATCCTTTCTTGAGACTGCATCTGCGACAACATTTAGCTTCCCTCTTTTGTAGATGATTTCAAAGTCATAACCCAACATCTTTGTGACCCATTTTTGCTGCTCTTTTGAAGATAGTCTTTGTTCCAAAAAGCGTTTAAGACTATCATGATCAGTTTTTACCTTGAAGTGTCTTCCCATTAGGTAAGGTCACCATTTCTTTAGTTCATTTAGTATTGCCAACATTTACTTCTCATAAATAGCTTTATGTAAATACTTTCCTTTGATTGGACGACTTTAAAAAGCAATGGGTCTTCCTTCTTGCATTAAAACATCACCAATTCCATTTCCCGAGGCATCGCATTCCACAATAAAGCTTTTTGTGAAGTCTGTCATAGCTAAGACTGGTGCTAGGCACATTGCCTCTTTAAGATGTTCAAAGGCCTTAGTTGCTTCAGGAGTCCATGAAAATGCATCTTTCTTCAATAATGTTGTTAGAGGTGATGCTATTCTCCCATAATTCTTAACAAACTTGCGATAATACCCTGTTAACCTGAGAAATCTTCGCAACTACTTTATGGTTGTGAGGACCTTCCATTCCTTAATGGCTTTAATTTTGTTAGGGTCTACCTTAACACCCTCATGAGATACAATATGACCCAGATATTCCACCTCTTGTACTCCAAAGAAACATTTGGATGTTTTTTCATTTAATTGTTTCTCCTCCAATAGTTTGAGCACCTGGTCAACATGTTGAACATGATCCTTCCAAGACCTGCGATAGATTAGTATATCATCAAAAAATACTATCACAAATTTTCTAAGGAAGGGTTTGAAAATGGAATTCATTAGTAAGGCCAAAAGGCATGACCAAAAATTCATAATGAACCTCATGAGTTAGAAATATTTTTTTTCGGAATATCTTCTGTCTTCATTCTAATTTGATGATATCCTGAACAAAGATTCAACTTGGTAAAATAAATTACTCGATGTAATTCATCAAATAATTCATCAATCACAGGAATGGGAAATTTATCTTTAATAGTGAGCTTATTGAGCTCCCTATAATCTGGACAAATGCACCATGATCCATCCTTCTTGTGCACCAATACTATTGGAGCAGAGAAAGAACTTTGACTAGGTTGAATTATACCAGCCTCTAATATTTCTGCAATCATACATTCAATTTCGCTCTTTTGGACATAAGGATATCTGTAAGGCCTGATGTTTGGAGGAACAATTCCTGGAATCGAATGAATAGCATGATCACGATCACAAATAGGCGGGAGTCCTTTGGGAGTTTCAAACACCTTGGAATGATTGTCTAAGACTTTTAGGAGATCTGGAGAAATAGATGATTTTGATGTTGGAACTTCTAGTGAGCATAATTGTGCAATTACGCCTCTTTGTTCTTTCTTCATAAGATTTGTCATGAAATTAGAGCTTATTATCTTTCCTAGCTTCCTTGCGATACCTCGTAATTCTACTTCCTTTCCTTCTGAAACAAATTTCAAGAAAAGTTCTTGAAAGTTAAAAGATACCGTCCCCAAAGATTGTAACCATTGAACTCCTAGTACAACATCAACACCTCCCATTGGAATGGAAAGCATTGGATTATTCAATACATATTCCCCTATGGTTAGCTTGATATTATAACATTTCCGAGAGCAATTTATAGTTCCTCCATTTGCAACCATCACTTGACATTCTGGTGTTGGGTATAGGAAACAATTCAATTCCTTGGGGTACTATCCAAATCAATCAAAACTATTACCTTTTTCTTCTTGATATGTCCTTCTATCTTAAGATTTTGAGGAGTGGTAATACCTGCCAATGCATTACATGATATGGTCAGACTCATTTCTTCTTCTTCTTAGGTTGGTTCTTGGTGTATATCCTCTTCTTTTGAAGTTTAGTATTCATTTTCTTCCTCCTCTTCACCATCTATGTAAAATAATTTCTTCTCAACACACTTATGACCTTTAGTGTATTTACTATCACAATTGTAGCAAAGCCCTTTTGCTCTTTTTTCCTCCAATTGTTGTGTGTCAATGTTGTAGGTTGTGGAAGTCTAGGAGTAGCAACACTTCCATCTTTATAGATGTGAGTGGCAGGCTTCCTTGTCGCCTGAATTTTACATTCAATTTTTCTTGCCAATCTGAATGCCTTCTCCAATGAATCAGGTTCCCAAACATGAACTTCATGTTGGATGTTATTCTTTAAAGTCCCTATGAAGACATCAATCATGTGTTCCTCTGGAATATCATTTACCCTTATATTCAATTTTTGGAATTCCTCAATGTGGTCCACCACTGAACCCTTTTGTTTGAGATTTATCAATTGGCTAAAGAAGGTGTTGCTCTTTGTATCCTCATAATGTGCTATCATTTCCTCTGTAAAAATTGACCAAGTGAATTTTTTTTTTACAGGAGCAAAGCCATCGATACCATACAAATGTATTTTTTCTCAATTTAAAATTGCAATGCGTACCTTTTGTGTGTTTTACACATTATTGAGATCAAAGTATTTCTCTGTCTGTAGTATCCATGTTACGAGATCTTTGACATCAAAATTCCTCATTTCCATCTTTGGAATATGGTGGTTCTTCCATCCAACATTAGAGTTTATAAAATCACAATTAACATTTATTTTTTTATCATCATGAGTTTCCTCTACTATCTTTTCGCCATTAGGAAACATTTCTTGTATCAAATTTGTCAAACCTTCCATGTCTGCTTTTAGATCATTCTTCATGTTATCGATGTTGCCTTTCATTTTTTCTTCCATGTCATCCATCTTAGCTTCCATGCAAGCTTCCATCCCATCCATCATAGCTTCCATCTCTTTCTTCAAACCATCCATCTTAGCTTCCATTTCATTTTTTGTCACTCTTTGCGAGAGAGAAATTTGGTGCACTTGCTCTTGTAATTTTGACATGTCATGTTGCAGTTCTTCGTTTTCATGAGTCATAGTAAATCCTTCTAAAGGCTTAATGGGTGTTGAATTATTTTTAGGGGGAATTTTAGAACTCGATAATGATATATATTCTACAATGTGCTCTTGGAATCATTTCAAATTGATTTTTCACACAAGACTTATGCAATTTGAAAAAAAAATACACACCTTTTTCTTTCTTTTAAGGATCTCGATAATTAAACTAAATTATCTCTATACTTTTCGATCTTCAATATCTAAAATTCGGCCCTGTAGTAGCCCTCTAAAGCTTCTTTCAAATGCCACAGGTCTGACCTGATTTGGATTCTTCAAGACAAAGTTATGCCCAATACCCACAATGACCTAATTATGGACTCGTTCAGTAGAGCGAACTTGTACGACGTGCCACATGTCACTGTTTCCTCCTTCGGCTCTGAAATTGATACACAGGAAACTACAGTCTGTGTACTTGTGGCCACTTTTTACAAAATTCCACTCTGATGCTCAGAGAGAGAGTTATGACAATTTTCTCAGGTCACCTCTTTGAGATGAAATTCAGGAGCCTGAACAAACCCTAATTTCCACAGATCATATCTCTGAAAATATTGCGAACCAATATTTGAAATTTTTACATGATGTTCCTCAGGATTCTGGCTACGCTCTTTAAAAATTTGAGCTTCTGAGCCTTCGTAGAAAAATTTTTATAGCGAAAATGCCACGATGACTTGTTTGGAGCAGCGAAACCCTAGAATCCAAAGCTCCGATACCAAATATTATGAAACCAAATCCAAAAATAGAATAAAAGAGAGATCAACGCCTTAGAAATTAACCACTTCGATGGGGAAACCTCCAATACATTACATAAATGAACAATTCTTGGATGGTACAAATGAAGAAACCTCCTTCTATATATAGGATTTCATGGGATCACAATATAATCCTAGCCAACCTAACAATAATATTGTAAGGGCACAATAATAACAATATTGGGGTTACAGGGGTAGAGAAATAACAATAAAGGGGTTACACTAACAACAATAAGGGACTATAGTAGTAATATAGGGACCTAACAGTGGACCATGTTTCATAAATTTTCACATTGGATCCACCTGCTTCAATACATGACAACTTGTAGGCCTCTTTTCATCAGATTTTCAGACTGGACCCACTACACTCATTTAAGCCCAACACCATACATCGGAACTGAAACATAACATGGTACCAAATCAATCAACCAATCACTGAATCACCAATCAACTAACCAATCAATTTTCTTTAATCAAAATCAACTTGCAGCATTATCAATATCCAAACAACCCAGTTATATTTGAAGAATTCATTGAAAAATAACAGAAACACAAAAAAATGATCAAATATATTCTTTAGAAAAACCCTGGATTGCATACGCGATTTCCACAAGGCTTTTCCGTGTATGTATGCGCTTATCCAGAACCCAACTCACGTGCAGATCTCAACATACTTCAGAATATATACGCAACTTTGTAGAACAAAACCCATGTGTATACGTGTTTTTCATGTGTTGAACTCGCCTACAAATCTGCAACTAATTCATGGCTAAGAAACACTTTAGACCTTCAAACATACTCAGATCGTAACCGTCACTGCAACAAACATGCGCCAAACCATAGATCTAACAACTCATAAAAATATCATGCAATACATAGTCATTTCAGGTCTAATGATCTTGATCCATTATTGTATTCACATGTGCATCATTATTTCAGATCAACCAATCAACTATATCCCATACCGCTTCGGCCTGGTGGTGTAAACCGATTTGGAAGTTGAAATGTCCAGCTAAGACTAGACTTTTCTTCTGGTGTATCCTTCAGAAAAAGTGCTAACTTGGGATTTTCTTCAAAGGAAGGGGAAAATTGGCCCAGGTTGGTGCCCCCCTTTGCAAAGATAAGGAGGAAACATCTCCCCACATCTTTCTTCATTGCCCTTTTAGTATCAGTCTTTGGGATGAATCTCTAAGGCTTATCAATATCCCCATCAAATGGGAAGGAGAAGACCTACTTCAAGCTTGGACCCGATGGTGGCAAGAGGCTTCTGATGGTAAAGTTAGAACAATCCCCCTCCTGATTGCGTGGGGCACATGGATTGCAAGGAACAGGGAAATCTTTCAAGATCAGTCCTTCCCAATCGGAAGGTTGGCTGCAGAAGGTGCTGCCATCTATGATAGTATACCAACCCCATCTGGTCCAGGGCCTCCTTGCTGCATTCAGCCAGAAGTCATCAGGGATTCGATTCCTTGGGATTATTTTGATGGTGCCTCAGCTTTGAATGGGCGGTGTGGTGCTGGTCTTGTTATTCACTTAACTTCTGAAAATTCGTTACGTGCATCAATGGGTCTTGGGCAAGGGTTAAACAACTTCGTTGAACTCAAATCCCTTCATTTTCTTCTCTGCTGGTTGATCTCGAGACAATTGAGGAAGATTTAGATTTTTTGTGACTCTAAGAACATTGTGAACTAGTTTAATGGGACTCAACAGTGCAGAAATTATCTTTTGTTACCTTTGCTTAAAGAGATTCATCGGATCAAATGTTATTTTACTGAGATCACTGTTTGTCACATTTACAGGGAACGGAACCAGGATGCAGACCGCCTATCTAAAGAAGGTTCTTAGCAAGATATGGGGACATGGGCAGTGACAGAGATGGAAAATGGGGCTGTTCACTCCCTAGAACAACTTGTTTTCGATTAAAATTTATGTTTTGTTCTACTACTGTACATAGTCAGCTGCTTATGTTTTTTTTATATTTCCGCTTCAAACCTATAAAACTGTCGCATAACTTTTGATGCCTCAGAACTGTTTTCCTTATGTAAGGAGGTTCTGGGACCTCATCTTAAAAAAATGTCCTCATAATATCAGGAGACCGGGATAGTTCTTACTGCCAGTCTCCCCTTTTTTTGGAATGGAAGCTTATGCTTCTAAAGGCACTACTCCCTCGTTTTCTCATCTCTGTTTCAGTTTCTCACCGGGAGATGATGAATGATTGGAGGTGCCTCTGTTTTTTATTTTTGTGCACAGGATGCTTGTACAATACCTGTAGGTGTTATAAAGCGGTTGAGACCACCATTCCCCTTTGGATAAAAGGTGAATGGAGCTGATCTGAAATGCTCTGCATATGCTATGTGACTATCTATTTATAATAGAAATTTTGATTTAAAAAAGAAAAAAAAAGAAAAAAAAAGAAAAAAAAAAAGAAAAAAAAAAAGAAAAGACTATATCCCATACCATATACTTCATATTGAAGTATTCATTCATTAAACTTTATTCATGCACACTTTAACACTTTGATCTTCACCTCCTTCTATAGTTTGAGCCTTAGCCAATACCATGAGCCAAAACCACACTAGTGTTTGTGGTAGTCTTAGACGGGATAAAATAGTCGTTACTGTGCTCAATATTATGGGCTAGTACCATGGTAAAGACCCTTAGCATTAATAAATTAGTGCTCTAGCATGTATGCACCTTTTATTCTTCATACCCGTGTGTGTACACGACTTGGCCTTGACGAACCCATGTATAGTTCTTCAAATATTCACCTTTATCAAACGTCTGTTTATGACCTGCAAACTTCTGTCGCATTATTCTATCATTATGTTCCATCACTCTGTCACTTCTGAATTGATCTTTGCACTCTGTTACAAGTGGGTTGCCATCAAAGACAACACATGCATCATAATGCAAACACGACTACCACATATAAACAAATATATGATACAATAAGCAAAATATCTAAAGAAAACTCTCGAAGAATCTATCAAGTGGCTTCTCTGCTCATCATGCCACAACATAAACACCAAATTTAGATATTTTAATAACCTTTTTTCATTGCTTATGCTAGTTCAAGAAAGTTTAATTACACTCAATAGAAGAAGCAGTTATACATACCAGCCTAGATCCATCTTAACTCTGGATCTATCAAGCGCCGAGAGGGATCAAATCTCTCGAAGTGTAAACCTCTTTTTTGAGTGCAAAACTTGAGGAAAGGTTTGCACCTCGAGAGATTTGATCCCTCTCGGCGCTTGATAGATCTGGAGGTAAGATGGATCTAGGCTGGTTCCAGTTGTGTGTTGCCAAGGAAAATCTATCAAAGATATGATTAATTTTATCAATAATATGTAAATATATCAAATATTAATATAATCATTTTAAATATACTAAATATTTCTGAGATTAACTTGGTCATTTTAATTTTAAATTTTCTTAGTTACCTCAGTTTGTTGAGATGATAAATATTGTTAATAACTTCAATGATGAAAAATGATAATTTTTTTTTTTGAATGCAAAGTGACAATAATAATGTTGAAAGATAGAAAATGTGAATAATAAGAATGTATTCATGTTACAAATAGTCTTCATTGTGATCAATCTCAAACTATTTTCTTCTACTATTTTTATTGTCACCCTTGTTAGTTTTGTCATCTTTGCATATTGATTATATGAAAAAGAAAATTTAAATCGTAAATCATTTAAATCTTTAGCTCGAGCTGTTGTAGTAAACATGATACCTTGTCTCTCTTGCTCTCCAATATTAATAGGTTAAATTACTATAACACAAAAATCAATGTACATTGTAAATAACGTTTTGTGCTTACACTAAAATCAATGCATATTGTTAATCCAATCACTTTAAAATTAATGTACCATCATATATCCAATTACTTCAAATAAAAAATCAACATCTACATTGAAATCAATGCATTTAATGCAAACAATCAAATAAGATTATAAAATAACTTCTACACTGAAATCAATGCATTTAGTGCAAACAATCAAATAGGATTAGAAATCATCTACATTGAAATCAATGCATCTAGTGCAAGCAATAAAATATAATTATAAATCAACATCTACATTGAAATCAACACATCCAGTGCAAGGAATCAAATAGTATTAGAAATCACCACCTACACTGAAATCAATGCATCTAGTGCGAGTAATTAAATATCATTAGAGTCACCCCCCAAGAGAAATTCTTCTTATAGACCTTTTAGATGACAAGTACCATGACTAAGACTTAAACCCTTGATCAAATTTGGATCATGAACCTAAGTGATAACTCAAATTTCATAATGTTTGAAAGTGTGTCGAACCTGAGCGACTAGATAGATCTCATCTTCCTGATTCTGGTACCGTGAATAGTTTTAAAAACCGACACCATATGAAGAAGTTATCGCGATTTGAAAAGTCTAGTAAACTGCAATTTCTGGATTTTGACCAAGTTTGAGTGGGTATTTGAAAATTTAAAAAAATATTCCAGGGCATATTCTTGGAATATTCCCCAAAATATTCCTTTCGGACCAGTCAGATCGTGACACGTGTCGCAGTTTAATTCATTGAGGTTGGATTTTGGCCAATACGAGGCTGCCACGTGGCCCAGGAATGGTGTAATAAAATTTTTGGGGAGCCGACCGGAGTCGACCTCGAGACCTCCTACATGCCGCAAAGCTCTCAAACAATCGGACTGAGGGTTGTGACTTAACACTTAAGGGTCGCGAGACATATTTAAACGTTAAATGTTTTGCGTTTGGGGTTCTGGAGGGGCCAGCCCCTCCCCATATGACCCGTGAACCCTGACCAAATGGCTATACTCCGACCGTTATTACAACAAACAGTCTCTACCGAATTTGGATGAGATGTCACATGCGGGGATGCCTTCTACGGTTACGCTGATGGCTATGTAACCTCGACGTAAACTTTGGTTCCACCACATCTTCAACCGCAGTTTGTGTGTAGTTTCCGCGGCGGTTACGGTTTAAAGACCGTAAATTTTGTGAGATGTGCCCAACCGTATTCCTAGAATTTAATATTATGGTTAAGATGGCGGAGAAATTGGAGCGCCCAATTTTTTTTGGCAGAAATTGCTATTTTGGGTGTTTTAACTGCAGTTCCTCCACATTTGGTGGAGCTGATTTAGAGGTCACTGGACAAAATTGGTTTAGGCTCTATATTGAGATAGATTCGTCCATTCTGAGAATGCCAATAGTCATTTTCGACTACCTCAGACATTATAGACTCATTGATGAGGGTTTTAGAGCCATCATAGGATTTTTGAGTAGGTTTTTGCTTCATAGAAGTTCTAGGGGCCAACATCAGAAAGAGGCTTAGCCAGTGCAGCTAGAAGCCTTTCTCAATATCCAATAGTCAATTTTTGATGTTTCATACATTATGGAACTAATGGTGAGGTATTTTTAGCCAATAGAGGACTTATGAAGGCTGAGATGCTTCAAATAAGTTCCAAGGGCCACTAGGGCCACCCGGTGCCAACAGGAGAATGAGGCCTATCCAGAGCAACAAATATCCAATTTCAGCAAACCAATAGTCTATTTCGACTATTTTTGACCTTTTGAATCCATTGATGGATTTTTCAGAATATTTTGAAGACTTATGAAAGTCGAGATGCTTCAGGGCATTTTTCAGTGACCCAAGAGCCAGGGAGTGCCATCAGGTGTTGGAGGCGAAACCGGAGCAGTCAGAGGCCAATTTCTGCAAGTGAATAATATATTCTGACTATTTTGGAAATTTTGAATCCAATGAAAGGATTTTAAGAGCCATTTGAACACTTATAAAGGTCAAAGAGCCACAGGGAAGTTTTGGGCAGCCCAGGGCCATCAGTGGATGGAGGCCTAGATTGGGGAGCCATAGCTCATTTGGAGCTAATGAACAACCTATTTTAGATGTCTGATGTATGATGAATATATTAGAAAAGGTTTCAAGGATAGAAAAGGGATTCTGAGGGTGTTAGTACCAAATATAAGCTCATGGAAGCTTAAGGGCACTGACTCAAGGAGTCAAGTCTAAGGGATCCGAGGTTCATCTTCAGAAATATTTCAGTCATTCCAGGGGTATGGTGATGTTCTAAACCCAATGGTACAACCCAAATATCCATTGGAGCTGATTTATTAACTTGGAAAATAAATTTCACATCATAATCCCAAAGATCCAAGTCAGTTGACAAGAGGTCAAGGAGACGTAACCCACAATATTCAGGTGAACTCCTTTATTAAATTTGTTGTTATGTGTTGATGATTATTTTCTGCATTATATGGTTGTTACACATGCTTAATATTAGCAAAAACAAATGTTCTTAAATCACTTAAACAGTTAAAAAAACATACACCTATTTCAAGTAATTATTTCGCACAAGTCAAGAATAAGCTAGATCTTAATTGTTTAACTGAGTGGGAGGTTATTGAAAAGCATAACAGGTTATCCAACCCATTTTCAAATCAACCCTTGACCTATGTATGCCTCCATGACCTTGTCACCTCTTCTTTGTTGACCTCCAACTTTGATCCTTCATTTCTGCACCAACCTACACTGTCCTACACCAGCACTAGAGAACTCGGTCTCTAACTCTATCTTCCTTAATTTATTTTTCATTTATCAATACACTCCTTCTTGCTTCATATTTACTTGAGATATATTACTTTTCCATTTTTGTGTTGAATATAGGAAGGTAAATCACAGATTTACCTTCCTTCTATTCTCTCACTTATGAGTGCATATCATTATCGGTAAGTTACAGTTCTTGCTACGCATACACATTCCTTCCATACTAATCCACAACTCCTTTACTAAATCCACAACTTCTTTACATTGGTCCATAATTATTGCTTCAATTTAATCCATAGGAACTTCTCCAAATAGATCTATACTTTACCTCAGTACTTAACATACTTGAATGTTACATTAACTTTGTATACAATATAGACTTCATTACACAACAAATCCGCATCTTTTTATGTCTTTTAGCCTATACTTATGCCAAAATTGATCACCCTGTAAAGTCTCAGAATTATTCGAAATATTCCTGATCTTAAGTCCGCATTTAACCACTGTAATATCTCATAAAAATATGCATTTTAAACTCTGTAAAAAACTCAGAGAAATCCGCATTTTTCTATACTTTTCTGCGTAGTATAGGTAGGTATAAATAGTTATTCCAACCTATATTTGAGCCGACCTGTCCATGTGTACTAAGGCCGACTTGAATACTTGAATATAAGCCGACTTATAGAGAGTATCTTCCTACTTAATGACGGTTGACTTGAAGGGTTTTCCGACGTTGTTCTTGATCATGTTTTGAGTGCAATCTTCAAGGCTTGTGTGACAGTCTGGAGGCATACAAATTAGAATTTGACTCTTCATAAACAAGACACTTAATTAATACAATTTATGACAAGAAGACATATCCCTAAAGGAAATCAAGAAGAATTCCTTTGACCTAAAACCTTGCTCACACTAGATCCACCTGCTTCAAAACATCACAACTTGTAGACCTCTTTTCATCAGATTTTCAGACTAGACCCACTACACTCATTTAATCCCAACACCATACATCGGAACTGAAACATAACATGGTACAAAATCAATCAACCAATCACTGAATCACCAATCAACCAACTAGTCACTTTTCTTTAATCAAAATCAACTTGCAACATTATCAATATCCAAACAACCCAGATCTATTTGAAGAATTCATTGACAAATAAAAGAAACACAACAAAATTGATCAAACATATTCTTCAGCAAAACCCTGGATTGCATATGCGATTTCCATAAGGCTTTTCTGCGTATGTATGCACTTATCCAAAACCCAACTCACATACAGATCTCAACATACTTCAGAATATATACACAACTCTACAGAACAAAACTCACGTGTATACGTGTTTTTCATGTGTTGAACTCGCAAACAAATCTGCAACTAATTCATGACTGCGCAACACTTCAGAACTTCAAACATACTCAGATCATAACCTTCACTACAAAAAACATGCGCCAGACCATAGGTCTAAACAACTCATAAACATATCATGCAATACATAATCATTTCAGGTCTAATGATCCTGATCCATTATTGTATTCACAGGTGCATCATTATTTCAGATCAACCAATAAACCATAGCCCATACCATGCAAATATACTTCATATTGAAGTATTCATTCATTAAACTTTACTCATGCACACTTTAACACTTTTATCTTCACATCCTTATATAGTTTGAGCCTTAGCCAATACCATGAGCCAAAGCCACACTAGTGTCTGTGGTAATCTTGGACGGGATCAAATAGTCGTTACTAAGCTCAATATTATGGGCTAAAACCATGGTAAAGACCCTTGGTATTAATAAATTAGTGCTCTAGCATGTATGCACATTTTATTCTTCACACCCGCATGTGTACACGACTTGGCCTTGGCGAACCCACATATAGTTCTTCAAATATTCACCTTTATCAAACATCTGTTTATGACCTGCAAACTTCTGTCGCATCATTCTGTCATTATGTTCCATCACTCTGTCACTTCTAAACTGATCTTTGCACTCTGTTACAAGTGGGTTGCCATCAAAGACAACACATGCATCATAATGCCAACATGACTACCACATATAAACAAATACATGATACAACAAGCAAAAGATCTAAAGAAAACTCTCAAAGAATCTATCAAGTGGCTTCTCTGCTCATTGTGCCACAACATAAACACCAAATTTAGATATATTAATAACATTTTTTCAATGCTTATGCTAGTTCAAGAATGTTTATTTACACTCAATAGAAGAAGCATTTATACATACCAGCCTAGATCCATCTTAACTCTGGATCTATCAAGCGCTAATAGGGATCAAATCTCTCGAAGTGCAAACCTATTTTTTAAGTGCAAAACTCGAGGAAAGGTTTGCACCTCGATAGATTTGATCCCTCCCTCTTTTTTGAGTGCAAAACTTGAAGAAAGGTTTGCACCTCGAGAGATTTGATCGCTCTCGGCACTTAATAGATCCGGAGTTAAGATGCATCTAGGCTGGTTTTAGTTGTGTGCTACCAAGGAAAATATATCAAAGATATGATTAATTTTATCAATAATATGCAAATATATCAAATATTAATATAATCATTTTAAATATCCTAAATATTTCTGAGATTAGCTTGGTCATTTTAATTTTAAATTTTGTTAGTTACCTCAGTTTTTTGAGATGATAAATATTGTTAATAACTTTATTGATGAAAAATGATGATTTTTTTTTTTAATGCAAAGAGGGAATAATAGTGTTGAAAGATAGAAAATGTGAATAATAAGAATGTACTCATGTTACAAATAGCCTTCATTGTGATCAATCTCAAACTATTCTCTTCTACTATTCTTATTGTCACCCTTGTTAGTTTTGTCATCTTTTCATATCGATTATATGAAAAAGAATTTTTTAATCGTAAATCATTTAAATCTTTAGCGAGTTGTTGTAGTAAACATGATACCTTGTCTCTCTTGCTCTCCAATATTAATAGGTTAAATTACTATAACATAAAAATCGATGTAGATTGTCAATAATGTTTTGTGCTTACACTAAATTCAATGTATATTGTTAATCCAATCACTTTAAAATTAATGTACCATCATATATCCAATTACTTCAAACTAGAAATCAACATCTACATTGAAATAAATGCATTTAATGCAAGCAATCAAATAAGATTAGAAAATAACTTCTACACTGAAATCAATGCATTTAGTGCAAACAATCAAATAGGATTAGAAATCATCTACATTGAAATCAATATATCTATTGCAAGAAATAAAATATAATTATAAACCAACATCTACATTGACATCAACACATCCAGTGCAAGCAATCAAACAATATTAGAAATAACCACCTACATTGAAATCAATGCATCTAGTGCGAGTAATTAAATATCATTAGAAATAACTATCTACACTAAAATCGATGAATCGAGTGCAAATAATCTAATAAGATTAGAAATCACCATCTCCACTTAAATCAATCCATCTAGTGCAAGAAATATTCTTCCCTCTCTCCACCCTCCATCCATATTTGCACCCCCTCCATCTTCTTTCTTTTTCTTCTCACCTCAACCCCCAGTATGCGTTTCCTTTATTCCCAAACGACCAACTTTTGTCACTCCCTCCCTCCCTACATTCCCTCTCTCTTAACCTTCCACTCCATTCTATTCTCTCCTTCTCTCCCTCTCTCGCAATACCTTCTTCTCCTTCGTCTTCTCTCCTCTCTTCCATCTTCTTCCTTATCACTCACTCTCTCTCTCTGCACCTTTTATCCTTCATGTATTTCTTTCCCTCACTTCCCTCTCCCCTCAAGTCCATCTCTTTCCCTCTCTCTCACTCTCTCTTCTCTCACATCCTCTCTCTTCCTTCCTCTCTTTCCGTTTCTCTCCCATCTCTCTCTCTCTCTCTTCACCCACCAACTATGTTACTATATCCCTCCCTCTCTCCCCCCTTATCTCCATCTCTCCTTCTTTGTCTGTTTATCTCACCCCCAAACATACACACACTCTCTCTCTTTTTCTCTCCCTTATCACCCCTTCTCTCTCTCCACTTATCACTCTCTATATTTCTTATTTCCTACCTCTCTCCCCCTCCAAATCCATCTCTTTATCAATCCCTCTCTCCTCGTCTCTCTCGTCCTTCCTCTCTCTCCCTTTCTCTCCTATCTCACTCTCTCTTCCTTGATCTCTCTCTCTCTATCTCTTCCCTGCAATACTCTCTCTTCCCCCATCATTATCCTCCTCTCTCTCATCCTTCCCCTCTCTCCCTTTCTCTCCTACCTCCCTCTCTCTTCCCCATCTCTCTTTCTCTCTCTCTCTCTCTCTCTCTCTCTCTGCCCCTATCTCCCTCCAACTACATTACTATATCCCTCCCTCTCTTCTTCTCTCCCCCCTTCTCTCCATACGTCCTACTTTGTCTCTTTATCTCACCCCTAAACATTCACATACTCTCTCCATCTCTCCCTTTTCACTCCCTCTCTCTCTCTATATATATATTTCTTCTTCCCTCCCTCTCTCCCCCTCCAACTCCATCTCTCTATCCCTCCCTCTCTCAAGTCCTCCCTGTGGTCTTTCCTATCTCTCCCTTTCTCTCTTACCTCCCTCTCTCTTCCACCATCTCTCTCTCCCTTTCTCTCTCACCCCCTCTCTCTTCTGCCATCTTTGTCTCCTTTAATCCTATCACTATCTCCCTCCCCTTCTCCTTCTCTCTCTCCCCCCTCCATATTTGTGTCTCCCTCTCTCGCTCTTCATTCCTCCTCTCCCCTTTCCTTTATTTTATCTCCATCTCTCCCTTGTCAATCCCCCTATATCTCCACCTCTATCACTCTATATCTTTGTTCTTCCCTCCCATATATCTCTAGAGTTAATATATATCATGATATATTTATATATACTATAATATAATAAATTTAATATTGTATTAATCGAAAGTTATTAAATTTAATAATATTAATATTATAATATATTAATATGAGTATTAGATTTAATAATAATGATAATAATATTAATCTTTTAATATTATATTAGGGCTAATAATGTTTTTCTACATGGTATTAATAAAAATTTAGCCCATGGTATTTGGACCATAGGCTTCACCTAAATAAAACCTATTTTTTGAATGTTCGTAAATTTAAAGCAGATTATGGAGTAAATATGAAAAGAGGTTTTATTTACTTACCATACCTTTGGTTTATTTATATTTTTATTTATTTACCACACCTTTTTTATTTACTATGGTATTAGGTTTTATTTACTTACCATACCTCTAGTTTATTTATATTTTTATTTATTTACGATACCTTTTTTATTTACTATGGTATTTGGCCCATAGGCTTGTTATATAATTAGATTTTTATTTATAATCATATTTGATATATTTTTATTTATTTACCTTACCTCTTTATACTTCTTTTATATTTATTAATTTACCATACCTCTTTATACCTATTTTATATTTACTTATTTATCATACCTCTTTATACCTTTTTTATATTTATTTATTTACCATACTTCTTTTATAAATATGGTATTTTGCCCATGGTATTTAGCCCGTGGTATCAATATTAATTTGTCCTATAGTATTCATCTTCATCTAAATAAACCTCGTTTTTGAGTTTTTTAAATATAAAAAGGTTTATGGAGTAAATATAAAAATAAGTTTTTTATTTATTTACCATACATCTAGTTTACATATATTTTTATTTATTTACCATAGGTCTGGAGTAAGTATAAAAATAGGTTTTATTTATTTACCATACATCGAGTTTACTTAGATTTTTATTTATTTAAAATTTTAAATATTGCAATTTTGATGGGGAAATATTTATATCTTTAAAGATTTTAATTTATCCATAGAACATGGGTTTTCTTTTTAAAGATTCATTTTGATGATGATGACGATGATGGTTAACGTCCACTGAGACCAATCTTTGGTCTATCAAACCTAAAGAAAAGAGTTATTTAGTTTGATTTAAGATTTTATTCCTATGCTCTAAAAGCTTGGAGAGAAGTCTCCCAAGCTCACTATAATTTTGACATCTTAAAAGGCTAGGAAGGTCAGTATTGCAACAAAGATTATGAAATTGAGCTCAAATGTTGTTGTACGTGGGGCACTCTAAGAGGAAGTGATTTTATCTTCGATGTTCATATTCTCACAGAGATGTCAATCCTTTCCATCCATGGTGTTTTAGGAACTGTCCAACGAGGTGTTTCACTATGGAGCTCATGAGAGTTCGTTCTAATCTTGGCTAATTAATTTTCTTCTTTGAGCTAGTTAAAACATAGAGATACTTTGATCTTCTAGGGTGGGGTTGATGACCTCCTTATAATATCTTAATTTTATTTTAACTGCTAGATCTTTCTCACACCAAATTTTTTCTTTGAACTTAGAAGTAACAATTTTTTTAATGTTATTAATGTTTTGCAATGCAACATTCTCTTCAATCTCCCAATGGTTTAACCAGGCCCTGGTGTCTTTATACCAACCTCTTTTAAGCCTTAGGTGGTTTTGGCTGGAATTTAAAGCTAGCTTAGGAAGTCTATGGTCTCCTATGCTATTGAGCTTGTGCTTGTACAACATAAGCCTAGTCATAGCTAGGCTTTTGATAGGGGGAAGACCTATTTTACAAATATTTAATGAAAAGAAATATTAAAAGATTTTTGATTTTGATTGTTTGTGTTGAATTAACTCTTTTCCTTTCATATAAGAAATGGTATTGACATTAGTAAAGAGTAAATATGTTTAAAATTCTACTTAATTTGGAAATTCAATGTGGTAATTTTTTTTTTAAAGGTAAATCTATGATCCATTCAAATTCACGTATATAATAAAACAATTATTAAATGGGTGAGATAATTTACTATCCATTCAAATTATATAAATGATATGCTTTGGCCGACATTACAAAAAAAAAATATTATTTTTTGAAGACGTGACATGCTTAACATCTGGGTCATACTGGAAGTAGGTTTCGCCTCTGGGCGCAATAATACATAGTTGTATTTTAATAATTAATCTCAACCCATTAATAAGTTTAAAAAAGTAATATATAATCTAAATATTCAAGTTATATGAAATTAAAGATTAGGTTAATGCTTTGGCCGACATTAGCAAAAAAAAATTATTGTTTTTTTGAAGACATGACATACTTAACATCGGGAACATACTTAACATAATAAGAAAATATATAAGTATATCTCGATAATCCGTGGAGTGGATCATAAACATAAATAAACTTACAATATATTACGAGTCAAACAAATTATAATTGGGCCACTCCAATAGTAAACTAGACTCCAACTAAATTTTATTGCCTAACATTCCTCCATTAAGTTTGCTTGGATGTAAGCATCAAACTTGAAAGAGAATTGAAGTGGGAATATAATCTCAAGCAACTCCCCCTTAATGCCAATCTCTTTCATCCCTAACATCATGTGGATTTTTGTGAAATTAACTTCAGGCACCTCGTGAAGATGTTATCATTTATCACCTCAAGCCTATGATGCTTCAATTTGATTTGTCATGTTTGCACCTCAATTGCATAATAATGATGAATTTTGATATGCTTTGACATTAAATGGAAAAATGGATTCCTTCTGAGATTAAAAAAAAGAATGCATTAATTACTACACTTGAAATGCATTAATTACTACAATCAAGTGTAGTAGCATCTTTTTTAAAAGATGTAACACATTAAATATAGTGCATGGCTATTTTGCTTATTGGACGGTCAAGGTAACACCTTGGTATTCAAGTTTGGTAGATTAGTACTTAGCCATATTACTTATTGGATAATCAAAGTAGCTTATTTTTACTCAACCTTGGTATAAGACAATGAAATAAACCATTTCTTCTTGCCATACCAAGAAACAAGACATGTGGCAAGATGAAATACATAGTCTAACGTATGCACAATCAGAGTAGTTAACTATGGAAAAATCACCACGAGAATAATACTTATGATGTAATTTCATATCTCAATATTTTTTTTTGGTTTTATGATGTTTCTCATGAGGTTGGACATATATCTTGAAACCAAAACAACAAGGGACTTTATCTTCATATTCGTAAAAGACCATGTAATTCTACAAGTCCAACAATTTCGATGAAGGAAAGGTAAGAAGTTATATTGAAGCTTCTCTTACTCCCTTTAAAGTAAGAGCTAGAAGGTTCACCTACTCTTAAATGCAATTGGCTTCAACAATTTTTCAATTATAGGCTAATGTTCATGTCATGAAGGGGCTGATTTCTTTGTAGAGGATTGAATGGTGAGTTCCGAAAATAATTTATATTTATTTAACTAGTATTGGCAATAAAAAAATTATATTCATGGGAAAAATATGCAACATGTGACTTCAAAAATGAAATACTCATGAAAAACATGTTAGAAATGATAAAACAAGATATTGAGCTAAGTTGCCAAAGTATACTAACACATGGGAGAAGGATAGGCCTTCACCAGGAGAGAGAAATCCTTGGTGTTGCTCATGTTATAATGAAATTTATGCTACATAATCTTCTATGAAATATCATTGCAACCAACTTAGGGATATAAATAATCTAACCACCTACTTCCAATGGATAAAAGATGTTATGAACTCATCCTCCCAACACGTATAAGACACAACAACAATATAGAAAAGGAATATACTAAGGCTACACAAGGAATGACTTGGAGAAGTGGATGAGAATGAAGGGGAAATTGGTTTTAAGATAGAGGAACATTTTACATGCATTGCTAGCCTCTCCCTAGGCTAACATGGTGCTAATCCATTGTCCAAATCAATGAAGAGGGAATTGATCGTGCCAATAAGGCATATAAGAAATGAAGAACAATGATTCACCATTGGGAATGAAAATCAATGTCTTTGGGAGAATACATGCAATAGAAATACACAACTATTTCTATTGGAAACAAAGACTAGTTAAAACATAAATAAAGATTTAATTCAAAGCCACCATCTAGATAAAAATTGTTATGTGATCCCAAGAGAACAAAATTGTTGTGGTGGTGGGGGGGGGGGGGGGTTGCATTTGTGATACAAAAACTTAGCTTGAATGGAAAATATACTCTATTGGGGAAGGAAATTATTGAAAAAAAATATCAAATCTCAAGCCCACATTTTTTACAAAATCATTGTCTTAAATATTTTGATATAAACTCATTATATTGAGGAGGGGTACTTTTGAAAGTACAATGAATTACCCTAGGAGATGGCTAAATATTTTGCTAGAGTGATTTTTTTATGTAAGCCATCAATTATGAGGCTCACATCTATTATAAAATTTCCACATAAGAGGAAAATTGTAATGCTAAGGTATGCATTCAATAGTTAGATATAACGATTTTCCTTAGTCTAAAAATTTCCATGTGAAACTTGTCATCCTAGTTGTAAATTTGTCATCAAATTATTGTGTGAGCAGAATTGAAGGAAAATCATTGTGTTGTAGAGGTTACAAGATAAAATGGTTAGTTTGAGGAGGCCATTTGCAATCCCAAGAAGTGAATAAATTGTTGAAGTAGTAATTCCCATCATCAACAAGCTTCAAGAAAATTTATTTTGCCAATAAATCCAATGGGAAACTCCTTATAATAAATAATTTCATTAAGTAAAAACAAAAGTCATTGGATTTTTCTGTTTGGTGACGTGTATCTTTTTTTCTTTTTCTTTTTTCTAAATAATACTAATTCTATTTGTATAATTTATTGGTACAAAACTGCCTCAGTGTCAGCTGTGAAGGTCTGAACACTGGGCTTGTTAGCCATGATGTACAAAAAAAATTCTGGACTGCCCTGAGTGGGAAACCAGTCCTTTAAGAAGTAGTTTGGCCACCCTTAGAAGGGAAACCAGCTCAAAGTCCATACAATTTGACATAACAGAAAAAGATATGCTAAAGATAACATTCAACATTTTCAGCTGAGCCTTGAAACATAGAAACAAAAAATTCCTAAAATGATTGAACAGTAGTACCAATGAAAGCTGAAGGTCGTGAGAATCACTAATCATGAGCTGGGGACGATGGTTCCTCCACAATTCTGCACCAATACTTGTCCCTGTTGTCTTCCTTGTCTTCCTCGGGCGCGCCTTTCTTGTTTGCAGCATCTTCCTACTTGTGCTCTTTGCCCTGGGCAAAATGAACGATACCAACGGGTGTCTCAAAGCTCATGGCATCATTCTTGACCGGAGTGGGAAGGGGGTGGGGCGCGGGGGAGGGGCCTTGGTGAGCAGACTCTTCTCTGAGAGTCACAGTGACAAAAGCAGTAATAACGGGCCTATCTAGAGAACATTCAAAGCGGAAATTTTCCCTCTGAGAAGTTTGACGCAGGGGAATACTGGCTGACACACGGGAGGCAGGGGGAATTGCAGGTTTGGGAGGGTCGACAGAGGGAGGCAGAGCTGGCTGGGCGAAATGGACACTTCCCATATGGTGGGCTCGACCTTTGATGCCGCGCGTCTTTGCGTAATGACCCCACGCGGTTTCTTCTGAGGAAGAATCAAAATTCGAGCTGGTTGAGGGCCGAGAGAGGGCAGCACGACCCCTGCTAGAGCCACGCCGACATCTCATTCTATGGAGAAGGCGCGACATGGAAGCAGAGGCGGGCTGGGAGTGCCTTTGACAGGTAGAGCAGGAAAAGAGCGAAGGTAACCTACAAATATCAACAAACTAAGCACGATGAAAGGAGTTAGCACATAAAAAAACACTATGGGTGAAGTGGTGTCCCGGCAGCGTTTCCAGGCATCCAAGGAGCGTGCAGCGACGCTCTGTTTGTGTGCGAGCGCTAGGCTTAGCACAACTAGGAGGGCAGGCACCACTCAAAGGAGGGAGGGAACCACAATTGTCACAGTAGTAAGCCGAATAGCCAAAGACAAACGCCATCGAGGTCGAACGAGCAGAGCGGGTTGGAGTAATAGCCGAGCAGGAGGAATTGATTGCATGTGAGCTAGCGGAGTTAAGGCATCGTAAATGAATGTGCAGCGGGCCATATGGCCACCCCACGTGCGCTCCTTCAGGAGTCGCGTAGGGACTGACGTCCCATCACCCCAAACTAACATCCGCATCCGGAGTGGTGACGCGTATCATTCATCTACAACCTCAAAATAATATTTCATCTAAAGCATGATAAAACAACATTGATATATTTCTAATGCTTTGTTAATGACATATTTGACTATTGCTCTCGATTCCCTTTATTAAACATGTTGTGGTAAACAATGTGTTGACAAAAATAATGTGTTTTAGTACTTTCTATGTCTATAATTGAATTCCATAAGTTCCATTGCAATTAAAAACCCTAAAAAACTTAATGTAGCCTCCTGTATCACTACAATACATCACTTAAACTGTGATGTTATGCACAAATCATCCTCATAGGCCAAAGTGCAACCCTTGTATGGAGTGTTGCTTCAGTGATTTTGATGATTCAATGTTGGAATATCATCATGGTTACATACTCTCCACTTTGAATTGGTGACAATGTTTTTTTCATTATAGAAGGGTCCTCTAAGCTTGCCTCAACACCCATTCAATTACTAATTTATGCATAAGGGGAACACATTAAAATTTACTGGATTTCTACATGACTCATGTAAAAAAACCTTCGTGATAGGTTAACACTACAAGAAGTCATGATGAAGGATGAAATAATATCTTAATCATTTTTTTTTTCAAAATTTCCCTTTTACTTCAATTTATTGTTGTGTTCATAGCCCAAGTAGTCTTCATTAGATAGTAGACACTCTCCAAAATTCTTATGTTTGTGCAATACCACACACAACCATGTGGTTTAATGCTAATAAAAATCATGATATTTATGAGTAGTCAAGGAAATATTATGACACCATATACATGTTATTCAAACTTATTCCTAGCATAAATGATGGTTTCATCTTACTTGCTAGATTATTTTGATACTAGCAAATTTTTGGGAACAATCTAGGCTAACCGAATACTCAAGTATCTTTGATCTTCCAATTATTTCATTTTACAAGTGCATTGATTAGGAATATCCCACATACCAACGACATGCATAGGTTCAAATTATTTATCCTCACTTTTGTCATCATGCACTTGAAAGATTATAATATCTTTCTTATTATTATTTCACTAAGAAATGGCTAGTTGCAAGGTGATTACATCACCATGTTATACCACTTTCCCTTTCCTTACCTTCTTCAACTACAATACTCAAATACTAGATACACACACTTGTCACACTTAAGAAAGTTCAACCAAGAGAAACAAGCAAGTGTAAGAACGATCACCAGTGCATTAAAAAAGATGGCAAGGAAAGACTTCGTTATGAAACCAACTCTAAAAATAGAAGAAAAGAGAGATGAATGCCTTAGAATCAACCACTTCGAGGGGGTAACCTCCTTTACATTACATACATAAACAATTATTGGATGATACAAATGACAAAATCTTCTCTCTCTCTCTCTCTCTCTCTCTCTATATATATATATATATATATATATATAGATAGGAGTCCAATGGGTCACAATATAATCCTAGCCGACATAACAATAAGAATGTAAGGGCACAATAATAACAATAGTGGGCTTCTATGGGGCACAATAATAACAATATGGGGACTACATGGGCAAAAAAATAACAATAAGGGGATACACTAGTATTATAGGGCCCTAACATGCCCCTCTCCTTCAAACAAGTGTTGTCCTCAACGCTTGATTATTTCTCGATGCTTTTGTATAAAATTCTCATCCTCCTATGTGGAATCTTCAACGGGTAAGTTCTTCCACTTGTTGAGATACTCTAAAATTTATTGATTTCATATTTTTCGAGTTCTTGTTTCTGTGACTTCTTTAGAACTTCTTTTGCTGTGATGTTGATCTTCCTGTTGTTTCATTCGATTCTACACCAAAGTTAGGTTATCCTTTGAGAGTTGGAGAACTTGTTGTTGATGCTCGATGTGATATTCCACTGATCTATCATCCATATTAGCTTTCATTTGATCCTTCAAACCATCCAACTTAGCCTCCATGTCTGCTTTTAAACCATCTATGTCATCTTTGGTTGCTCTTTGTAAGATCGAAATTTGTTGCACTTGGTACCATAATTTTGATATATCATACTGCAATTCTTCCTCTTCATGCATCATAGTAGAGATTTTTGAGGGCTTAATGGGTGTGGAATTATTTTTGGGATGCATTATATAACTCAATACTGATATATATGCTTCAATATGCCCTTGGAATCACTTAAAACTGATTTTTCAAACAAAAGCTATGCAAACTTGTTTAAAAAATACACACCTTTTTCTTGCTTTTTTGGAGGTCTATATTGACCCTAATTTATCTCTGCTATTTCGGATCTTCAAGATATGAATTTATATCCTATATTAGCCCTCTGAGTCCTCTTTCCAATCCATATGTCAGACCTGAATTGGATTCTTCAAGACAAATTTATGGCCAATCTCCCACAATGACCTAATTATGGGTTGGTTCAGGAGAGAAAACTTGTACGGAGTCCCACGTGTCATTGTTTCCTCCTTCAGCTCTAAAATCGATACAAAAAAAATTACAGTCTATGTGAATTTGGCCGCTTTTTACAAAATTTCAATCTAATGCTTAGAGAGAGAGTTATGATGATTTTCCCATAGTCATTTCTTTGAGATGAAATTAGGGAGCATGCAAAAACCCTAACTTCCACATATCATATATCTGAAAATATTTCGAACCAAGATCTGAAATTTGTACACAAAGTTCCTCAGGCTTTCTTCACAAATGGTTTTTTTTAGCTTATGAACCTTCGCAAAAAAAAAATTATAGCTAAAATTCCACAATGACCTGTTTGAAATAGTGAAACCCTAGAATCCAAAGCTCTGATACCAAATGTTATGTAACCAGCTCCAAAAATAGAAGAAAAGAGAGATCAATGCCTTAGAAATCAGCCACTTCAAGGGGGAAACCTCCTTTACATTACATAATTGAAAAATTGTTGGATGATAGAAATGAAGAAACCTCCTTTCTTTATATAAGAGTCCAATGGGTCACAATATAATCCCAACCGGCATAACAATAAGAATGTAAGGGCACAACAATAACAATAGTGAGCTTCTATGGGGCACAATAATAAAATATGGGGACTACATGGGAAAAACAATAAGAATAAGGGGGCTATACTAGCAATACCAATAAGGGGATACACTAGAATTATAGGGACATAATAGACTTATTCACTAAGAAGGCACAAATACAACCAATGCAGGTAATCAAGGCAATTTGGACAAACATTATAACCTTGCAAGTCAACAATTAAAAATAATCACTTGGTTCTAGTCAATATATAAACCATTTTACTTAAGCATACTTAAATAGATTTAGGTACATCTATCAAAGAGCCCAAAGTCAAAATAAATAAGTAATAGTATCAAACCATATGGCACAAGGGTAATAAGCCATGATTGGTGAGTGCTAGGAAAAAATATTGTGTGGGCCCCTAAGTCCCAAAAGCTTGGATATTCGAGGGATCAAAAAATGGAGAGTGGGTCATTGAAAACTTTTCTTATGAGGGAATTAATGAACACTCTTGAAAATAAACTTGAAAAACTTATCACCCGTACCTAGAAAAAGAAAATTGATGAGATTTTTTAACTCTACAATCATAATTAGAGGGATTATTTATGTCCAAGGTAATATTTTTTCCCAAGACATGGTAAATAATATCCCTCAAGTATTACTGCATTTCCCATGAGCATCCACAACCTTGATGGAGTTAGCATGCCGTCATGAACCTTGCTTCACTACCATCTAGTTATCCACAGTCCTAGTGGAGATTGTTTGCATGACCCTATAATTAGTTTTACTTCCTTTCTTGACCTTTTTTTATAGCATATTGCTTAACAATTCATAGGGAGGGAAAGTAGTGGCCCTTTATAATATTGATGTGGTTGATCACTTTCTATTGGGATTTTTAAATGATTGTTCCTTGCCTAAGTATCAAAATATGCCCTTTACATTTTTTGCACTAAATTTATGACTTTCACATTTCACATGATCAACTAATTATTAAAAATGTAAGAAAATGATTTCCTGCCATGTGATCTAGGCAGATATTCGTGGCCACCCGCCTATTCCACTTGGACCCCCACCATTGTTTCTTTCAGTTTTTTAGTTTCCTTAATTGTAGCATAATTTACTATTTTTGGCAATTTTTTGGATCCTGAACTTATGGAGTCGTTTTGAGGCCCTAAACGACGTTTTTTGGGCATGAAAATTTTGGAAAATATGAGTCAAAGACTTGATATTTGTTGTTAATAGTTTTAGTCCTCGGATAGATATTTCTAACAATTTATCATGTGCGTAAAACGGAGATAGTATGCCAAAGTTACGACCCCGGGAAATTGATGTACCAATTTACCCCGACGGGGCCCATAGTCTAGCATTTCATCTCCTAGGGTTAGGTTTTTGGACGTTTAGGGTTCTCCACTATTTCTCAATAATAAATAGGCCTTTGAGCGTCATTTTAACATAGTTCAGAGACATGTAGCCACCACATCTCTTCTCAGAGATAAGATACCAGTGCCTTAGCTAGTTTATTACCATTATGTCTATAAGCATATTTTGGTTATGAAATATTAACGAAATCAAGTCTTATTTCTGTTGCATCTCTATGTTTATGTGTATTTTTATATTTTAGTGCATTCCTGCATAAGTCCATATTAGTGGTATCAGATCAATCTACTCTTTCTTGATCCTCCTTTGCATGTCCCTAACGAGGTTGTGGTATAAGGAGTTAGGGCTCGATCTGGTAGAAACTTTGCAAGATCAGCCTCGCAAACCCCGATGGACGCCCATAGGGGACGAAAAGAAAGAAGAGGAAGTAGGAGATCCTATAAAAATATTGCTCGAGGAGGCCCTCAAGAAACAAAGAAACGCGATGATGGATAACTTTATCCAGATTCTTCAATGACTGCCCATTGACGACGCATCTGCATCCAACAGCCACTCTGGAGGCGCAACTCCTTTTAAGGTACAAGTAAACTTTGACGTTCCCATATTTGAGGGCCAAATAGATGCAGACATCGTAGATAGATGGTTGAATCTATTAGAAGGGTATTTCTCAGTTCATGACTCTTCCAACTGGGAAAATATTACTTTTTCACTCCTGAAAGCCACCCCCCATGTCAAGGACTGGTGGGAAACCTACTATGAGAAAAAGGACGAGAAGGAACCCTCTCTTTTTTTAGCCGCACCCACTTGGAATTATTTTCGAGACGCCATTAAGGAACAATATTATTCCGTGGGGAACTATGAGGACAAGTACATACAATGGACTACGCTGCGACAATAAAGGGATCAAGATGTGCATGAGCTGACGAAATTGTTCCATACCCTGCGCACAAAATTGGGTATCAAATATTTAGAGAAACATTTGGTGTTGAAGTATCGCATATTTCTACACAGATACATTCAGGATGAAATTCAATTCCTCTACATCTCCTCGCTTGGTGCAACATATCGGTATGCTACAAAGATTGAGCAGAAGTTCAAAAAGAAGCGAGACTTTGGATCTGTAAATCAAAAGCAAGGGAAAGGTGCCCCCAGACCGCAATAAAAAGGATAAAGCTAAGGCAGGGAGGCTTGGGATAACCTGCCAAAGCTACAAGCAAATAACAACACCGTGAAGCCAAAGAAGGACATGGGAAAGTGGTGTGAGTTCCATAAGAGTTCCACTCACAACGCAAGTGAGTGTCGGGCCAAGAAGTCACTAGAGGCTGAGCTAAAAGCTTCTGAATCGGATGCATGATCTGACTCTGAATCAAAAATCGACAAGGGGAGTGACAAAGGGAAGAAAATTATTTATGCAGAGCCCAATGTCACCGTTGCCACCATGAAAATCCAGAAGGAGGAACCGGAAGATCCACAGGAGGAGGAGCACCTCTTCCATTCCCAGATGTGGGTAAAGGGTTCCCTAATGCAATTCAATGTCGACAGTGGGAGCCAAAAGAACATCATTTTAGAAGAGGCCATGAATCAACTAGGATTTCCAACCACAACACACCCACAACTGTACACCATCGGGTGGCTTCACTAAGGATGACATCTCCACTTCAGCTAGAAATGTCACCTTATCTACAACATCAAGCCCTTTACGGATGAGGTATTATGTGAGATTTCCCCTCTTGATGTTTGTGATGTATTATTAGGCCAACCATACTAATGGAAGATACATGCTATATATGAGTCCGGACCTCACGCTGTTATTGTTACTTTGGGAAATAAGTTGTACAAAATACTGAAGGTAGCACCGCCGTCTCCATCTCTTTGGTTACTACAAAACAATGCAGTAAGCACATTTCCAAAACTGGGAAATTTGTTTTCCTGATGATCCGCCCTCAGGGCAAGAAGAAGACTGTGGACATGACCTCCAAACAAGGCTCCTCCGCACGACAACAACAAATGGACAAGTTCGTGGAGGAGTACAGGGACATCTTCACCTCACCCGTAGGGGTGCTTCTGCACTGTCAGGTCAAGCACCCCATAAATCTGACCCCAGGTGCGCCGCTTCCCAATGGACCAATCTATCAACACTCTATTCTCGAGAATGATGAAATCAAGAGGCAGATTCAGGAATTGCTGCAGAAAGGTCACATCCGACCAAGTTCAACACCCTGTGGCAGCCCAATCGTGTTGGTGCAGAAGAAGGATGGGACTTAGAGACTCTGTATTGACTATCAGGTGCTAAACAAGATCACTTTCTGCAATAGGTACTCGATCCCATAGATTGATGAACTTCTGGACCAACTCAAGGGGGGAAAATATTTTAGCAAGATCGATTTGAAGTCCAGGTATTACCAGGTACCAATAAAACCCTCCGATGTGTGGAAGACTACCTTTAAAGCCAAGGAGGGGCTTTTCAAATGGTTGGTCATGCCTTTTGGGTTGACGAATGCTCCTACAACCTTCATGAGGCTGATGGATGGCATCTTGCAGCCATTCACCGACTCATTGTAGTAGTATACTTGGATGACATCCTAATATTCAGCCAGACTTGGGAATAGCACCTCCACCACATCCGATAGGTCCTCCAAATACCGTGACAACAGAACTTGTGTGACAATTTGGAGAAGTGCACTTTTGGCATACCCCAGGTTCAAAATCTAAGATAAATTATTGATGAGCAGGGGTACATGTGCATCTAGCCAAAATCCAAATAATTCAGTATTGGCTAGCCCCAACCACTCTAACAGAGCTCCACAACTTTCTGGGTCTTGCTAATTTCTACCACAGGTTCGTGTTGGGATTCTCTCATATCACTTGGCCCTTGAGTCAAGTCACCAAGGGAGGGGAAAAAGAAAAATTATTTTGGTCTAAATCTCAACACAAGGCGTTCGAAGAGTTGAAACATCGCCTCTGATCTACCCCAATGCTTACATTACCATACTTGCAACAACCATTGAGATCGAGACATATGCCTCTGACTATGTTATTGGGGCAATTATTACTCAATAGGGGCATCAAATGACATATCACAGTGAGACACAGTCCGGAAGTATCCCACTTATGACAAAGATATGTATTCCATTATGTAGGCTTGTTGAAAATATAAACATTACATTTGGGGGAAGGAAACGATCATCCACACAGACCACCGACCCCTGCAGTTCATACAGACACAAGGGAAGTTGCATAATGATCACCATCAGAAGTGGTCCACATATTTGCAACAATTTCATTTGAACATTAAGTACAAGAAGGGAAACACCAATAATGTTGCAGGCTACCTCAGCTGACCACTGATCGTGGTGCTAACCACCATGCTCAACCCTTGTGGGCACGAGACTTCTGATTGGCCACTTCTCTACAAGAGCGATCCATAATTCGGCCACACATACAAGATGCTCTTGTAGGGTAACCGAGTTCCAAAATTTCACCTCTAGGATGCACTGCTATGTCACCTGGGACACATTTTTTTCTTTTTTTTCAAGCGAGCGTGCCAAGATGATTTGGGAAGCACACTACAGTCAGATCATTGGGAATTTTGGGGTCAAGAAAACAATAACAGTACTGCAGAAGTATTTCTATTGGCCAAACTTTCAACATGATGTTAGGAAGTACATCAGATCCTGCACTGCCTACACCATTGCCAAACCGATCATCAAGAAGCAAAGCCTCTATACTTCTCTGCCTACCCCTAGTCAACCTTGGGAATCCATCTCCATGGATTACATGTCGAGCCTTCCTTCTACTAAGCATGGTAACGACTATGTTTTCGTGGTCATCGATAGATTCTCGAAGATGGCCATTATGGCGGTCTGTAAGAATAATATAACAACAAAAACCACTGCTAAACTCTTCTTTGAACGAGTGTGGGCACACTTTGGTATCCCACAGTCTATCATCTCAAATCGAGACAACAAGTTCCTCAGTACATTTTGGTCCAAGCTCTGGTCAATGCTGGACACCACGCTCACCAAGTCCACAACTTTCCATCCCCAAATTGATGTGTAGACATAGGTCATCAACAGGATGATCGTAAACATTTTGTGCATGTACAACTCAAAGAATCCAAACACATGGGATAAGAGCCTCCCCTATGCACAACATAGCTATAATCGAGCCCTCCACAAATCAACTGACCAGAACCCCTTTTAGGTGGGCTTAGGATTCCAGCCACTATGTCCCAATGACGTAGCCATGTCATTTGCCACTACTCAGGGTGATTAGGCTCATGTCCAGTCTGAAGCTGCCAAGGCGAACAAATTCATTGAGAACATTCAACGCATCTACCAATAGGTTCATGACATATTGGATAGAGCCAATGATAAGTACAAGCAGCGACATGATCAACATTAGGTGCCACACAACTTCTAAGTGGGTGACAAAGTGTGGCTACATTTGCAGAAGGAGCGCCTTGTTGGACCCCACCCCAAGCTTTGCCAGCTCCGATATGTGCCATACACCATCACCAAGGCTATAGGGGAAAATGCCTTTGAGCTTAGTATTCCACCATTCCTTGGTCTGCACCCAGTGTTTAATGTGGACCGCCTTCGGCCCTACTTTCCACCTCTACTGGACACATCCGACATGGTAGAACAACTCACACCAATAATGTTAAACCCAGATTGCATGGAACAAGCCAAAAATAATCAGATTATGGAAACATAGATCAAGAACACCCACCAACAGAGGATACATCTATATCAAATTGTCAAAGCAGGCCAACTCCTTCACCAAGGCAAGTGACTCACCAAGGACCCAGTTCAACAAAAGTTTCCTCATCTCATGGAACAACTCAACGCAATGGGGACCATTTATTCCTAAGGGGGGAGGAATGATCCATGTGGATATTGATGGCCACCCACCTATTCCACGTGGACCCCAACCATTGTTTCTTTTAGTTTTTTTAGTTTCCTTAATTGTCGCATAATTTACTATTTTTGGCAGTTTTTCGGGTCCTAAACTTTCGGAGCTGTTTTGAGCCCTTAAACGATGTTCTTTTGGGCATGGAAGGTTTGGAAAATATGATTTGGTGACTCAATATTTTTTTGTGAATACTAGTAGTCCTCGGATAGATCTTTCTAATGATGTATCATGTGGATCAAATAGAGATAGTATGCCAAAGTTACGACCCTAGGAAATTGATGTACCAATTTACCTCGACGGGGCCCATATTCTGGAATATCATCTCCTAGGGTTAGGTTTTTGGATGTTTAGGGTTATACATTATTTTTCAATAATAAATAGGCCTTTGAGCCTCATTTTAACACAATTTAGAGGCATGTAGACACCACATCTCTTCTTAGAGATAAGATACGAACACCCTAGCTAATTTATTACAATTTTTTCTGTAAGCATATTTTAGTTATTAGATATTAATGAAATGAAGTCTTATTTCTGCTACATCTCTACGTTTATGTGTATTTCTATATTTTATTGCGTTTCTGCATAAGTCCGGATCACCATGGTAGATGAACAATAAAAGTGTTAGTCACTTTGAAAGCCTCAAGTCCGTCCATTATTTGATGTTTCCTTGTAACATCCATTCTTCATAGTCAAACTCATATTCATTCAAGCTCGTAATAGTTAAGCCCTATATAAGCCCCATGTTCACCCTAAAACCTCTTATTAAACCATAGATACCGAGTTGTTACATTTCTTCATAGTCAAACTCATATTCCTTCAAGCTCGTAATAGTTAAGCCCTATATAAGCCCCATGTTCACCCTAAAACCACTTATTAAACCTAAAACCTTTTGTTGTACCATTTCATTATAATTGTACCTCTTGTCTCCTATATATATATATATATATATATATATATATATATATATATATATATATATATGTATATCTATATGTATATGTATATATATATGTATATGTATATGTATATGTATATGTATATGTATATGTATATGTATATGTATATGTATATGTATGTATGTATGTATGTATGTATTGGTTTCTTAACATTTTAAAGTTGCATGTTACATAAAAATTGGTATCAGAGCATACTAACATGGGGTTTTTCTACTTCAAACAAGTCATCTTTGCATTTTTGCTATAATTTTTTCTCAAACATTTCAGATAGTGAAATTTTGAGCATATTGAGTAGTGATATTGAGAAATATTTGACTAAAATTTGGATTTGGGTTCACTATGGTTTTGGAGATGTATGTTCTAGAAGTTAGGGATTGTGATTAGTCTTGAAATGTGACTTACAAAGGTGAATATGGTCCATGCATTTAGAAAAAGATGAATTTGTATGGTAGTAATGGCTTTGTGAAAGGAAAAATGATTCAATTGTATCTTGGTCCCTTTTTATGGATGAATTGATATCACATCATGGGGATATTAAGAGAATTAAATTATTTAGTTAATTGGTAAATATTTGGCAAAAGATCCAATTATAGAACACATTCAACAATTCCAAAAGTTGGGCCTCAGGGTAAAGAACATTTTATAGGATAAAATTTTCAGGCCTCTTTATGGGAAATTTAAAGAAAGAATCCAACATGAGTTGTACCTCTTTGAACCTAAATCGCTATAGCATGCTTTCGATCTGGTAGGGAAAGTTGAAAGAAAAATAATGGCTATTAGAAAATTTATCACTAATAACTATAAATAACATCATGCTCCCACTCCTAAAGTGACAAAATTGACACCTCAAAATATGGGTGAATGAAGAGCAAAGGGACTATGTTTCAACTGTGATAGAAAGTATAGTAAGGTGCATAAATGCGATGAAAATCAAATATTCTACATATAATGTAAATATGAAGGAGATAAAAAATTGGAACTGTCATAAGATCTAGAGTTAAAAGAGACTACTTGAACAATGCCTTGTCATGCATTAGCAAGCATTAATACTCCACAGATCCTTAAGATAGAATGATATATAAAAAATAAAAGGTAATAGTGGTGAACTATATAGGTAGTACCCATAACTTCATCAATTACAAATTGGAAAAATTCTTAACTTCTTTGTACATCGAGCACTAGAATGTCAAGTAATGATTGCAAATGGAGGTACCATAAATGGTTTAGGGAAGTGCCATAATATTAAGTTGAATGTGGGGAAGTATTTATTGGATAATCCCATAATTAAAATCCAAATGGGTGGTGTTGATGTTATATTGCAATCATTGGGAACAATGGCCCTTAATTTTCAATATATTTTCATGAGATTTTCCTTAGAAGGAAAGGGAATTGAGCTTAAAGGTACCCAAGGGAAGCCCTCTAAAGTGATAAGCTCTTTAGCATGAATTTTGTTTCTAAAAAAGGGATACCATGGTGTAATTACTCTATTGTGTTCATTATATGTTCAAACATTTATACCCTCTGCTCTAGTGGATCTCTAAACAATTATCAACAATCATTCCAAGGTATTAGAGAGGTTCTTAAGGGTCTTCCACCTAGTCAAGATCATGACCATGCTATTAATTTGTAACCTGGAAGTGTACCATCTAACATTAGGCCTTATAGGTATCCATATGCATAAAAGAGTGAGATTGAGCATATGGCTCGATAAATGTTAGAGGCTGACATTATTCAACCTAGCTAGAATGTTTCTCTTAATCAATGGCAATGGTTGTAAAAAAAGATGGTTCATGGCATATGTGCCCAGATTATATATATATCAAAAAAATGATAATCAAATATAAATTTCAAATTACTAACTTTTATGAATTATTAGATGAATTTTATGGAACAATATTCTTTACTAAGTTGGATCTATGTTTCAGATATCATCAAATTAGAATGAGGCAAGAAGACATTCCCAAAAAAATCTTTAGAACACATGAAGGTCATTATGATTTTTTTGGTTATATTATACCATTTGACTTACTAGTGCACCTTCAACATTTCAAAGCTTGTTGAATTCTATTTTCAAACCCTTTTTGTTGAAAATTTGTGTGAGTATTTTTTTGATGACATACTAATATACAACAAATCTTGGGAAGAGAATTGTACAACATGTTGATACGGTCTTAACACTTTTGGAAGAACAAAAACTATATACAAAGCATTCCAAGTGTGACTTTGGGGTTCAAGAAGAGAAATATTTGGATCATATTGTATCCCATGAAGGTATCAAAGTGGACCTGAAAAAATCAAAGCTATGAGGGAATGGCCAATCCCAAAGACCTTGAAGAAACTTGAAGGATTCCTAGGATTGATAGGATATTATCGCAAGTTTGTTAAGAATTATAGTCAAATTGTAACACCTCTAACAAAATTATTCAAGAAGGAAGCATTTCCTTGGACTAAAGATGTAACTACAACTTAAAGAGACTGTAAGTACAACTCTTGTACTAATAACACTTCACTTCATAAAAAATTTCATTATGGATTGCGATGCCTCAAGCCATGTAATTGGTGTAGTTTTGATGCAAGAAGGAAGGCCATTGCCTTTGAAATTAGCAAACTTAAAAGAAAGAACATACTTAGACCCATCTATGAAAAATAAATGTTGGACATACTGCATACAATTAAGAAATGGCATTCATAACTAATAGGAAGACACTTTAAAGAAAAAATAGATCATGATAGTTCGGAGTACTTATTGGAACAAAGAATATCTTCATAAAAGCAAAGAAATGGGTTACAAAGATGCTAGGTTATGAATTTGAAATTATCTACAAAAAGGGAAAACAAAATATTGTGTTAGATGCATCTCATTAAAGGAGGAAGACACAAAGTGTTTACTATGTTCTATTTCCATTTTAAAATCTAACTAGGTGGGAGAAGCAAGATGAGAAGGTATGCAAGATCATATAACAACTACAAGAGGACCCCAATGCATCAGAAAACATTATGTTGAAGAATGACTTGTTGAGGTGTAAATATTTCTTATACTTATGTAAGAATTTTCAACTCAAACATAAGGTCCTTTTTGAGTTACATACTTCTCATATAAGAGGACATCTAGGGTTATTGAAAACATACCATAGGATTAAGATTTATTTTTTTAGGAATGTTTTAAAGCATATGTGAAAAGTTCATGGTTGAATGTGTCATATTCCAACAAAATAAGGGAGAGAATCCATGGTTCCTATAAGCAGTAGCTGTACCAAGCTAGTGTTGGGAAGGATTTTTAATGGATTTTATTACAATTTTACCCAAATACAAAGGAAAGAATGTCATTATGGTAGTGGTAGATCGAATGAAAAAATATGCTCATTTTTTATCTCTTTCTCATCCTTTTAAAGAAAGTACAATGGTAGAAGAATTTATGGAAATAGTCTAGAAGCTACATGGAATGCTAAATATTATTGTAAGTGACAGAGATCCAATTTTAACTGGAAATTTTTAAACTAAATTATTTTCTTGTTTAGGTACTCAATTGGCTCACAATTCATCTTACCATCCTCGATCTTACAGGAAAAATGAGATTGTGAATAAATGTTTAGAAGGATATCTATGTTGCTTTTAATATGATAAATAGACACAATGAGTCAAGTGGTTGTTCTTTGAGAAATGATAGTACAACACATCCTTCCATGCTTCATCAAATATGTCCCCATTTATGGCACTTTATGGATATAATCTTCCATCCATCACATCACCCTTGAAAGGGATTGTAAAGGCTCAAGCATTGTAGGGTCGTATAGGGTGCCTACAAGAGGTTCTCAAACTATTGAAGGAAAAGTTGGTTATAACACACAATAGGATGAAACAACAGGCATATCAATATTGCAATGAAAGAGAATTTGAAGTGAGGGATTGGGTATTTATGATATCACAACCATATAAATCGATGTCCCTCAAGTAGAAAAATAAGGACAATAAATTACCACCAAGGTATTATGAAAATTATAAGGTATTGCAAAGTATTTAAAGTGCGGATTACAAATTGGAGTTGCCTCCATCTTCACATGTACATCCAGTCTTCCATGTTTATTACTTAAAGAAGGTAATTAATTGACAAGGTCCTAGTCCAAACTATATTACTAAGGATTAATGAAGAAGGGGAAACCATATTAGAATTAGAAATCAAGATTAAACAACTTATAAGTCATGCAATCACTGAGAAACTCATCAAATAGAAGGACCTACTAGTGGAAGAGGCAACATTGGAAGATGAATTGTTCATGCAAAAACACCCGTAGTTAGTAAAGTGTTGAGGAAAACACTTGGTTGAAGGGGAGGGGCATGTTAAGCCCTATATATGCCCCATGTTAACCCAAAATTACCTTATTAAGCCTTAGATTTTTAGTTTTGAATTCCTATTTTTATAATATTATGTCAGCTAGGGCCTTCCATTGTACCATTGCATTATAATTGTACCATTTTTCTCCTGTATATATACTAAAGAGACCTAGTCTTAGAATCATCAAATATTGTATTATTCATTGTAAAAGGAGGTTAACCCCTTGAAGTAGATTGTAATTATTGTTTTCTTATCATTTCTAAGGTTAAAGGTTCATAACAAGATTCCTTATTTGAATAGAAATATTTATAAATTCCAAACCACCTTAGAAGATCAAAATAAAACACTTTTATCTACTCTTGTGAAAATGTTCCCTACTAGGTTTTCCCATTGGATTTCGTGACATGCTTAGAAATTTCTAATGAGTAGTAACAAGTGTTTTTTTTTGTCCTAGTTAATATGTGATTGTGTTGAATTTTTTATGGATGATTTCATTATATTTGGAGATGTTTCAAAGAAGCCTTGACCAAACTTTAAATAGTGCTTAAATTTTGTTGGACTATGAACCGCTCCTTGAGTAATGAGAGATCCTTGATGATGTTAATAGAGGAAATTTTTTAGGACACCAAATCCCTATGAAAGTAATTCAAGTAGACCCTACAAAAAGCAATGTCACTAAAATATCTCCCAATTCAACAAAAACAAAAGGATGTTTAGAGGATTTTACGACATTTTTGGGTATTATTGAAAATTTATGCAAAAATTCAGTAAGCATGTTGCTCTTATGTATGTCATCCACTCTATGGATATAGTTTTATCTTGAACCCAATACTTCCAACAAGCCTTTGCTACCCTAAATGGAAACTTTACTGCAACCCCTGTTTTTATGACCTTGAATGAGAACTATTTTTCCATGTCTATATTGATGCCTTCAATAAATTTTTTGCTATGGTTTTGGGATAGAAAGATGTTTCTAAAATGTATGTTATCTGCTATATTTAGAAATAACTTAGCTTTTTTTGAATTAAGTTACCTACTCATAGAAAATAAATTTCTTATGGTGGTTTATGCTATCAATAAATTTTGTTATTACATTAGCAAGTATTAGGTGTTTATCCATATTGATCTATTTGCCATTAAGTTTTTAATGAATAAACATGTTTTAATGGAATAATTATTTGGCGGCTATTAATTCAGTAATTTGATATGACTATACTTGATGATCCTATTTGGGAGAATGTTGTTGCACATTTTCTATCTTAATTTCCCAAAATCTTGGAGGATGAACCATTGGACAATTCCTTTCTTTATGGGCACATGTTTGTTGTTTCTATTAATACACCATGGTTTGCATATTTTGCAAATTATTTGATGAAGAATAAAAATTCCACATCATTTCTCATATAAAGAACACTACGACCTAGTAAAGAAACATGGGCATTTTATTTGGATCCATGGGTACTTTCTCCGTCTTAGGTTAGATAAAATATTTTGTCACTACATTGGAGAAGTTGAAGAATATGATATTTTGAAGCTCTATTATGATGAACCATGTGCATGCATTTTGTTATAAAAAGGACTATCAGAAAAATCCTCTCCATTGGTTACTACTGGCCTACGTTTCACATGAATACTCAAGCTTTTATTGCATAATATGATTTTTTCCAAGGAATGGATCATTCTATTAAATTTACAAAAAGTCCTTTGCAACTATAGGTCTCTCTACAACCCTTTAGAAAATGGCGTATTGATTTCATTAGTTTCATCAATCCTCCTTTTGGTTTGCACAAATTATCTCACCAAGTAAATCAAAGTTTAGTGTTTATATGATATGAAGGAAGTATGAGTTTCAGAATTATCATATGGTACTATCTTTACTAGGTCTAGTTTCCCAAAAAATATTATATTTTATCAAGGGGGTCAATTCACTTCCAATTTGATTTCCATTCTTATGCGTGCTTTCCAAATTAAAAAATGGTGCTTCACTCCCTATTATCCCCAAGCTAATGGTCAAATTGAGGTCTCTAATAGGGAGATTGAAAATCCTAAGTAGGACTATTTAGTTCCATTATGAAGATTGGGCTAGTTGGATTCCTAAATTGTTTGGGCTTATCATGAAGCTTGGAAGAATTTTATAGCTTTCACTCACTATGAACTCGTTTATAGAAAAAATGATACTTCTTCCAATCGAGTTTGAAATCAAAATCTTAACACAAATCTTAAATTGGGAATTGATATTTATGCTACTCAACAACAAAATCTCACCCAATGCAATTAGTTATATTTCCATATGTAGTATCTACAACACATTAGGTTTTTTGCAGCAATAATGCACTCATTGGAATGATCAATTAGTTAAATCCTAATATTTTCATCCTAATTATTAGATTTTAATATATGACTCTTTTTTCCAAGACTTTAAGGATAAATTGCACACACAATGGCTTGGATCGTATGAAGTCGAAATGGTTTATGACAATGGAACTATGTAGTGTTGCATTATCGACACTAATCACATACCTCTTCTTGTTAATGACGTCACCCTAAGATCTATAAGAACCCCCGATCTGAGGAATATTTTGTTAACAACTTACCAAATGAATCAACTATCAATGTGATGAAAAAACTTCTAGCCTTCACATCAACCTAATAGTTAGATATTTCTCTAGTTTAGGGAAAAAAACTCGTGGTGAAAACCTCGAGGCATCACACAAAATTTGGATTCTTGAAAACCATATTTGGTAGCGTTCCCTACAAAAGGATTAACTAAAAACCACAAATTTTCAAGCTCATAATCATTCTCTCCACAGCCACTATTGTTTTCAACACTAATAATCTTTGCAACTACTATTATTTTTTACATTTCCAAGTTTCTTTGCAACCATTATCGTTTTTGGTGCCTCTTGCTCTCTCTATTGTTGTTGTCATTTTTAGTGCCACCTAATTTATTTGTATTCATTGTATTGTGTTTAACCCTATATAGTTAATTGTTGCAAATGAATTCTTATTAAACAAAAAGCCAAAAAGATGCAATGGCCGACACACACATTTAACACAAATATTTTACCCCGGAAACCCAAAACTTGGTAGATTTTTTAATATATTATATCTTTACAATGATACAATACAATATGTATGTCTTGCAACATCCATAAACCCCTAATCCATTAACCCTGGAGTAGAATACGATTATACTTCCTTAACGAGAATTAGAAAACCATGATGAACCACCATGCACTACAAAACCACTAAAAGCAAAAACTATGTGCAAAAAATAACCAAAGATGGAGGCAAAAAACTACCCCCAATTTTTTTATGGGTTTTTCTTCCCCCCTCGTAGCCCCCTCTCGAATAGGGAGGGTAATGGTGCAAATAATATAACACATACAAAGCATTCTCCCACTTGTTGTTTTCTTTGCATATACGAGGGCACATGAGAACATGAGCAACACTTCGAGGAACTAATACCAAATAATTCTCTACACCAAGATATATTCTTAGCACTCACGTACTTTGTTAATGAATCTAAAACATTCTTCAACGTTCCCACCTTCACCAACAATAACTTCTAATCTTTAGACATGTGCCTCACAAAGTGATATTGAACATCAATAATTTGTGTCTTCACCAGGAAAATTGCATACGATTATCAGCATCTTCGTCAATTAGGAATTTTTTCAAAACAATTTAATCTTCCAATGATCAATAGAAATTGTATATAGAACAATAAATGCAATGTATAGTAAGACACAATCAAGAGAAATAACAAGGAACACCAAATTTGGTCAAAGACCAGGGAAAAACCCCACAAGGGGGAAAACCCTTTCAAATTATTCTTCTTATTAGATTTCCATAAAATTTTCAACAAAGAGTACAATGTTCCAAATTCATTGATTCACTATGGTAGAACACCTACATCCTAATCACTTAAGTGAGATACCACTTTCTATGCAAGAATTACAACCATCTCAAGTCATCTCAACCCATTGGCGAGATGGGGAGGAGAAATCCCATCAAGCCCAACTTGTGGGTAGGATGCATACAAAGGTATACTTTGTCAATCATGATAGGGGGAGATACCCAAATTTCCATAAATGACAAGGATCACACACACCCTATGGTGAAAATAGGAGAGAAACTACTTACCACAAAGGGCAAGGATCACAACCATCCTATTTTCCAAAGATCCCTCAACCCAAAGAGCTCTCAAGTTCAATTCCTCTCCCTGTCATATCAAAAAGGGGGGGAAGAGCATAACTTAGTGTCCTCAATCAACCAGGACCCTTAACCAGGAGGGTCACAGCCATTAGTCCAAGCTACTCTCTGAAGACTAATAAATCCCCTTTCGATAAGCCTTGGTGAGTATATTCGTTATCTGATAGTTAGTCAAAATATCATGGATTATCACTGCTTTTCTCTACACCATGTGTTATAGTGATACTTGATCTTGACACTCCTTGACTTGTGATTAAATATGTGATTATTTTCCAATCAGATCCCACTCTTGTTGTCGCAATATGTCACTGTCATATCCAATACCTGCTCAAATAGGTCTCTAAGGAGCTTTCTCAACCAAATTTCCTTATAGATAGCCATGCTAGAAAAAATGTACTATGCCTCAACCATGCTTAAAAGTATAGAATTTTGTTTCCTAATCATCCAAGATATCATAACAAACCCTAAGCTAAAATATAACACTTATGTGCTATTCCTATTAATAACGTTTCCAACCCAATCAACATCAGTGTACCCATGAAGTCTCACATCACCGACAATGTGTCTCAAACCGAGGTTAGTCATCCCATGAAAATATCTCAGCATGTATTAGGCAACAACCCAGTGCGCATGAAGGGGATTGGTCATGAATTGACTCAAAGTGTTGCCTGCAAAGCATATGCCTGGACGAGTATTCACAAGGAAAAAAAATGTCACAATCAGTTGTCGATACTCAGAGGGGTTCACCAAGTCAAGTCCAACAACGTCTCCACATAAATTCTTAAAGTTCATCTCCACTAGGGCATCCAAGGATTTTCATTTCTTCATTCCAAATATTTCTAGTAACTTCTCGACATATATTCCTTGAGAAAGTAAAATCTCTCTGGGTCTCTTCCAAACCTCTAATCCCAGGAAGTAATGCATCATGCTAAGATCCTTTATCTCAAAATCATAGGCCAACTCCATTTTATACTTGAGCATCAGGGGCTTGCTACCTGTGAAGAATAAATAATCAACATATAAAACCAAAATCAAAAGCATACCTTGGACCACTTTGAAGTAGAGGTTAGGGTCAGCACTACTTATCATGAATCCAAGCTTCACCAGGTAACTGTCAATGTGGGCATATCAAGCTCTAGGGGCTTGCTTCAATCCATATAATTCCTTATTAAACCTGCAAGCATGAGTCTTTCGGTCCTTCACTTCAAATCCTTGAGGCTTCTCAACATATACTTCTTCTTGTAGTATCCCATGAAGAAATACCATCTTTACATCCATCTTGTGAAGATTATACCCTTGAATAGTAGTAAGGGAAACAATTGATCTAATGGTGGTGTAGTAGGAAACATGAGAAAATATGTCATCATAATATTCTCCCTCTTTCTGGGAGGAGCCTCGAGCCATGCACCTTGATTTATACTTCTCAATGCTTCCATCAAGTCCATGCTTGATTTTTTATAGCCATGTTGAAGTCATGATATATTTTCCTTTAGGTCTCAAAACAACATCCCATACATCATTCTTCATAATTGATTCATATTCTTCAACCATTCCATCCTTCTAAACTTTCCCTTTTACTACTTCTTCAAAGGTGGGAGGTTCAACCTATACGATGGAGCTCATAGCTACAACGTATGCTTGATACCGATAAGGATTCTTGATTTCTCTAAAGGTCCCTTTGGCAAGAACATTTCTCTCAACATCCTATAATGTATCATGAAGCCACAATGGTATCATGGTAGGGGGATCACATGGAGGGGGATCCAAGGGGTCCAGAGGCATTATGGGATCATAAAAAAATTCCTTCTTAGATTCTGACAGAGAAGGACCTTCTAGTAGGTCCATATAATTATCTTTCTTTTTAGCAGGAGGAAGTGGAGGAAAGACCCTTACTTTTCCAAGGGAAACATCTTCATCGAAAGTTATATCCATGCTAAAATTGATATTACTTTGACCATTGTTGGCTTGAAGGGGTCTAAACCCAGGTTCGGAGTAGTTGCACTACCAATAAAACCCTCTATTACCAGCCCTTTTGGCAGTGATTTATTGCGCAGATCGAAGTCTCACCCGAGGAAATATTGGGGGTTGCTAGAACCAGCTTTCTGCATCTAGAGGGATATTAGGAAATGGATCTACTGCTATGCATCTAGAGGGATATTAGGAAATCGATCTACTGCTATGCTTATTCCTTATGCTTTCCTGAACTGCGTAGATGCAATTATCTACTTTTACAGTTTATGCCTTATTCATCAATTACTACTATCATGCACTACGCCTTTATCAGTTTATGCATTAATCAACCCAATACAATACGTATAAACATCATAAGAGACTTTGCTATGCATAAGTAATTGTACATGACTTCGCAATATATAACATAACATCAAAGTTAAATAATAGACAAATTGCACAAATACACATAAATAATTCATAATATTCCTTCTCTTTATTGATAATGTATATTTTCAGTACAATCCTTCTTTGACCTGTGCACACAGCTGCAGGTGGTATGCGCACACAGCTGTATACCAAGGCCTCCATGTACACAGTTGTGGAGCCTTCTCCAAAGAACCAAAACAGATAGTTCAGTTTGGTGTCATACAATCACTATTCCATTCATCTATATCATATCCATCTATAAATCACTAAGTAACCTCTTTATATAAATTTATTTCTTACAATACCATGGTCTGCAAACCATTGGCGCAACTCAAAATATTCAAAAACAAACCAATCCCTTTACAAAAAGAGGGGCTTGAACTCGCCCAAAAGCCCCTAAAACTCTTCAAAAGCTCTTAAACTTGGTGTGATTGACTTATTTATACTGGATCACACACTCCTCTTCCTAAAAATGTGTAGTCTTTAACTGAAAACTAAACTAAGTTGGGCCCTACCCAACAGGCCCCTGACACTCACATGTGACTCGTCCCGAGTCACTCAGCTGGTGTGCCCTAAATATTTGTTTCAATACTAGTGTAGGCATCCTTCAGTGGTTGAATTATTTTTGTAAACTGTGTCTGTGTAATGATCCTTTTTTCAGGAATTTCAACAAGGTGCTTAAGAGAAACGCTGTATAAGTAAAACTGTGCAAAGATAACGCAGATCAGGACTTGGTTCCTCTTATTTATGCTGTATGAGAATTATATATGGAGTTTCATAAAAAACAAATAATTTTAGACTCACTAAACAGATCTCCCCAAAACTAGGCTAGCTAAAAAGCACACAAAGAGGAAGGCTGCAGTCAAATGTAAGCACTGATTCAAGAATTGCGCAGTTTTAGAAGATGTTTAGTGGAGATCAGAAAGGAGACTTATATTTTAGTAATACAATAACAAATCAGTATTATGATGAAGCCCTTTCATTATATAGTAGAAGGCATGAGTCAATACAATAATAAATCTTCAGAAAAGAGAGCTAGAACACATGTATATTTGCATAAATGCCTCAACGACATTATTTTTAAGGAGCTTCAACAGCTGGAAGTTACAACTCATATCTAGAGCAGATCTGTGGAAAAAACATTAGATCTATTTCAGATCTGGGAACTATATATATTTCTCTTCAAGATCCACTTGGAATTTTGACAAAAGCATGCATGAATAAGAGTAGATCTGAGAAACAAGTTGCAGATATGGAAACTGCTGCAATAAATTTATGAATATAAAATTTCATTACAATGGATCAGATCTAAACATAACATAGATCAGCAAGCTAATCCATGGATCACCAAGTGGAAGGCAAAGCCCAGCACTAGAGATCTTTGATCTAAACTATGAGCAAGACACCATGAAAACCCTCATACAGAAATAACACAGTCTACTCATGGGAACAACACTGTAGCTCAAATGACATAGAAAACTACTGTAAAATTGCAGATCTGAAGTACAAAGAAATGTGACACTCTTCCAGGAGGTCAAAGGACCCACTCCATGGGAAAGAGCCTCCCAAAATACACTAGATCTCTGCAGATCTAGACTCCCACTTGCTGCAGCTCACAAGACAGCTCAACCCTCAAGATGAGCAGCGCTGTAATGTAAGATGGAGCTTGCCCTCAAGCCTGATAGTGGTTCAATTCAGAAAACTTTCCTCCTTGAATCCTCAAAGGAAGAGGTGAAATCCCTGCATAGGAATTCCAGATACAATCCTCCACTAAACAACAGAGTATGGTATTTGTCTAAGCACACAAATACCTAGAAATATGATCAATCAACAACCTTCTCTTGCTGCCCTCCTTTTCATTTTATAAGATGAGAAAGATTTTGCAAACCCTAAACCATCTTGATGAGTTAGCCCTTTCCACATGAGAGGCTTCCTTCTAGAACTGCGCTGTCCCTTTTGGAGATGCAATGAACCTAGACAACGCTGTTGATTTGGTCAAGGTTGACCCAGTCTTTAGCTCAAACCTCTTTCACACCTGCAAGTGATTATTTACATGGCCTCGATTTGTCTTTGTTCACATGGGCATTGGATTCATCGTACCTTTTTTTTTTTCCCCGAATAAGACTAATTCTATTAAGTAAATATATATGGTACAATCAGAGCTTGCATAGGAGCGAAGCAAAAGAGCAAGGGAGTCGGAAATGATAGACTATCAACCTCGGTCCCAAAGAGCATCCACGACATAAGCAAAAGATAACAGGAAGAACATAAAATAGAGAGCTAGACTAGGGAGTTGACCCAGAATGGGTAGAGTCTCCCAATCGACATTTTTTCCCTTTCTTTTTACTGACTATGACCCAGCCATTGTGAGCTGATTGGACAGGAACCACTTGCAAACTATTCTGCGCAGAAGGAGGAGTCTCCTTGTTTGAATCTGAGGAAGAAGACTCATGAGAACGCTTCTGCGAGATCGGAGGAGCAGCAGGATCCACTAGGCGTGTTGGGGGTGCGTCCTTCAGGGGGTCCAGATTCTCCCCTTCCACCTCTATATCCTCCTCATTAGAGCTAGAGGAATCTATGTCATCCATTGGAGGTCTATCACATGGTTTCCAGTTCTTGGATTTGGATTTGCACGAAATATTATTCTTTTTTTCGAGGAACGCCGCACAAGTATTCTAGAGATGCCTCGTCTGAAGGCAATGGCGACATCTGAAAGCAGTGTTCTCATAGTCCAAGGTTTGCGTCCAATGAAAGTCCCCAACTTTGAGGTTGATCTGATCAGGCAGCCCTTTACTAATGTCTATTTTTGCGCATATTCTGCCAAAAGTATATATTCATTTCTCCCCTCGAGAGGTTTCCGTAGCCAGATGGCGGCCTAATGTATCCCCAATCCCTTGAAAGATAGCAAACTGCCATCAATGAGTAGGGAGATTTGGAAGATGGACCCAATGGGAAGTTTGGTGATGACAGTCAAGGAGGGGTCAAAATCAGGGAACCAGGGGGTGAGGAAGAGACCTGATGATCCCCAGAACCAGGGGCCTCCCGTTAAGGCTTTCTTGTAATATTCGCTGAAGGCAAAGGTGACAATGAAGAAGCTTTTTGAGCATAGAAAGACCTTACTGTTGTTGGTCCAGTTGGAGTGGATCCATTGGTATAGATCGGCAGTACAAGGCCATAGTCCATTAAATCTGCATATGATGGCTGTTTCTGCAAACGTCTGATATTGATCATCCAGAGATGGATGAGTGATTTCAATGGAGGGATTTTCATTCATTTTTTCCACCAAGAAAGGCTTGGGAGACTCAGCTGGTTGGGCAGTCTTCTTGGAGGGTTGGGCATGAACCGCATCTTTATAGGAGAAAGCAGGAGTTGAAGAGGTCTGCCCAGATGCTCCTCCTCGCAGACGTAAGGTAAGCATCACTAAAGCATCTCTTTCAATATTGTAATAAGATAAGGGTAGAGGGTCTTCAAGCTGTTTACCTTCGTAAGTCAGTCTCTGAAGGGTTGCGGGGATACCCAACCTGAGCTCAAGCTCTCGCAGGAGGTCATGCACCAGATCTGAAGCATGCACCCAAAGCAACAGTGTCTTGCTTGAGAGAAGTAAGATCTGGATTTGAAAGCCAGAGGGTGAGTGGTCAGAATTCCTCAGCATCCCGCCTCGATTTCATGCCTGATCAATGCCTAATCCTTGCATCGTCGAGTCCGAGAGGCATTTTTCTTTGATTATGGCTGGAAGATGAGCTAGGCCCTCCTGGATCTGAAAAGTTTCGACCTACGGTGGCACCTTGACAGAACTGTTCAACCCATTCATGTAGCTGAGCCCTTGCAGGGTTGCAACGGTGGGTGAGACTGCAAATATTGTCCCTTCTTGGACACAGAAGGTGGCGGCATCTTGCGCTAACACTGTGGCCACCTAAGCTTTGGAGTCACATTCTGGAGTGACCCGGTGACCCTCGTACCTAATAGTGCCGGCAGCTGCTTGGCGAGTAGATGCCGATAGTTTGCGATGTTGGAAGAGAACGGGTGAGTCGCATTGAGCTGCGGTTGTAAGAAACTTCAGATTTCCTTGAAATGTCGCGATGACTAAGGCAGAGCCGAGCGCGCCTGGAGCAGCTGCAGGGTCGGCGTCGGCGACCCAACATTCAGAAACCCTAGGGCTCTTTGGATCCATTGCTCCCTCATAAAAGATTTTAATATAAAAATATAGAAGGGATTGAATTTTTAGGAGCTTTACATTT